>NQII01006113.1:37544-132916 GCA_002778355.1 Clitarchus hookeri
GGGCTCGGGAATAGCATCTATAACGTGCATGGTGTGTTCTGAGTATTATTCGCGCCTTGTTTGAAGTGCGCGCAGTCAATGAAAACTTGCGACAAGCCTGTCCTGTTTACTTTTATTCCTAACCTCGTATAACACAACCACATTTAAGCCCGTACGTACTTCAAAACCGACATTTCCTAGCAGAGAAACTTAATTTTTGTGAACAAATATAATCGTAGACATGCGAACACACACGCCTTATTATTATTATTTTTTTTTAGCTTAGATTAATTTAAATAACAGTTTCCCGCCAATAACACCGACTGTTTTATTTATTAGTTGTAGCCTCTCAAGTTTTACAAGGGCACACTGTCTACCGCTTGGAAGCTGCAAAATTTTAATAGTAAAATCTCATGTTAAGGAAATCGTACATTGGTATAATGAGAACACGTTTAGTCGTTTCGTAAAAAAAAAAAACGTGGATTTCAAGCAACTTGCAAAGCAGTTCAAGCGCCAGGCAAGCGGCGCCCTTTAACACAATTATAAAAACGCTTGTAACACGTGACACTTATAGGCAGGGGCAATGATATTTCGCGAAAAGATTTCCAGACAAGATACAGTCCAAAGCACTGTAGGGTCGTCCAGTTTCTTTTATTGGCTAAAAAAAATGTTCTGGCCCGTGTTAACAGTTTGCGCACGATTCACGAAGGTTCAGTGTCGGAGTAACTTAGTCCTGAGCGGCTTGGTCAAAGACGGACACGGCACCAGCAGCCAATGGAGGTATAACAACAGCTGAGGTGTGTATTATAGTATTGAAGTCTACTGTGTGCTCCGATTTTTACGCGAAAAGTCACCGGGCCCTGCCGTGCATAGGGCGATATTTTTTTCTCTCCAAAGGTTCGAATCGACAAGCGGGGAGAAACCGCGAGTGGACAGAAGGTCCCGCCCGGGCGGAGGAAGAAGCGAAGTGCGCATGCGCCATTGAACATTGAACGGTCCGGCAGACGCAGATGGCCGGCGGGCGCGCGGACGGGTTTGGAAGACTGCCCACTTGGCCAGCGGGTCACCCACCGTTATTTCCCGTGACTCCGCGAGAGACACCGTCTGGCCATTCCGAGTCCGAATTACAAATGAGCTCTCTCACCTTCCAAGTGCAGCTCACAAAAAAAAAAAAAAAAATTCCGGCCTCGCGGTGACCATCGCACCACATCAACACTGCGCCATATCAGACTCCAAACATCAGGTATATTGGGGAAACCGGAGTTTACTTGACTTTTTTTATAACTTTTTCTGCACATGCGCTGTACGTCTTCTTCGAGACACGAGACAGATTGGCGACTTGACGAAGATGGAACAGTTCTCACTCGACTTTCAAACACACGTGCGTTTTCGTTTGTTGTACGGGTCGGATGACAGTTTATTTATGGAGTTTTTCTACGACTCCAGGAACAGTCTAAACGCTTCCTCTCCTATGTAACGGCCCGATCAGAAGAATATGGTAGTTTCGATCTAAACACATTCAAGGTTATATTTTAAAGTTTTCTTGTCTACGAATTTTACTCCAATAAGTGCATGACTGGTTGTTGAAACCGTTTTACTTTTGTCATTGTTGAACTTGATTAGGCTGTTATTTTGTTGCGTGCGTTTTTATTGGTGCATAATCCTTCACGACATGCTAAATATTCTGTGATTCAGTTTGAAA
The DNA here is from genome assembly GCA_002778355.1 of Clitarchus hookeri. NCBI lineage: Eukaryota > Metazoa > Arthropoda > Insecta > Phasmatodea > Phasmatidae > Clitarchus > Clitarchus hookeri. The sequence continues at coordinate 39,226 of NQII01006113.1, forward strand.
TATTACCTCCGCTCTTCCGTGTTTATTTAAAGAAAAAAATAACGTGTTTGAGTGTTATTTATTTTCGCCCTCCACAAGTCATGTGCATCCCCATGGATGGGTATAATTAATGTGCATAAACGCAGCACGCACGGATAACAAAGTATTGATTACATAGAACACTGTAATTTTAACCAGCAAAATTCTAATTTTTTTAACTTTTTTGTTTTACATTTTTACGTAGGTATACTTATTTTTCGCCAAGATGTATCATGACTAAATCAATCCAAACACAATATAGATTCGAAAACGTACTCCGAATGTACGGTGAAATGAAATCTCTTCTCACGCAGACGTCAGTCAACGACAAACGGAATGTTTGCTAGGCGTGCATATAACGCAGAATCTTGCTTATATCGCGGATTTATTCGCGATAAGTTGGCATCACTACTTTGGTTTTTTTTACATCAACGCGATCGATTAAAGCTCATGGATCGAACGGAGGCTAAGCATAGACATGGAATACGATTACTTACGAAGAATTTAGATTTCTCCCGTGGAAATTTTAGCGATAAAAAAGCGAATAAGTTTCTATTAATTCAGATCTTTCTGGAGTAGAGATTTAGAGAGATACAAGTTGTAAATATTTATAGCGATATTTGCGTGTCATGAGAATTGGAAAGTCGCTAGGAAGAAAACACTGTAAGTGTAGTCAGCCAATCAACAACTCGAATGCGGGGAGATTGCGCAGTATTGCCAGATCCCCGAGATGGAAATTCCCACGGCCATATAAAAATTTCCCACATTTTCCCCTCGTCGTTTTTTTTACAACCGAAAGGAAAAATCAATTTACTCGGAAATAAAAATAAATATTACATGGCACTGTTGTATAAAAATCTTAGGCAAAATTTATTACTATAATTTAATAACTAGTCTTCATTTTTACAGTACTTCGGAGATTTGGTGACACTGAAGCAAGGAGCATTTAAACCTAAATAATTGTATAAGGCGAAACGACTTGAAAAACACTGAAAAAATTAAAGATTCACCGTCAATGTTATAGACAAAACTGTTTTATCGCTGGACGTTTTTAAGTTGAAAAGTGAGATTTAAGTGGAATACTGACAAACTTATTCAGTACAGGTTTACTGATATCTGGTCGAAAATGGCGCTGATAAAAAATTAATCGATAAAAACGCCGCTTTGAAATTTTTACTATATTGTTGGTTTTCAAATAATTACCCTCTTTTTGTTACCCCAAATTCGAAAAAAAAAAAAAAAAATCTCGTTTTCCTCGATGCTGTAGGAAATTTAGCTCAATCTGGCAACACTGAGAGTGTGCCACCGTGCGGGACGAATGACTAGCAGAGGTGTTCACCACCTCTAGAGACTACGACGCAAAGAACTACTCCCCCTTTCCCCCACCATTCATTCGCAAGCACGCAATGCGGGGAACTCGCCGTCTCTTCGCCGGCAGGCAGTCGGTTCCCGAGGCGTGGCTAGTAGTTCGTCTGAGAAAACCAACTGTCAACTTGTGTGTCGTCAACTTCAGTGTCTTCTAGTTTTGCCTAAGCAACTAAGTACACAACTCAGTGCTGGTCTGCGAAGTCCCAGTCATGCTGTCCTCTGCTTCTTTTTTGTCGTTGGCCTGTTTTCTTCTTTCTGACTTCGTTGCACGTTCGTTTGGTTGGTCGTTCTGGTTTCTCTCATTTCGTTAGTTGAATTTTGATTACATTTCTTGTAGTATTTCCTATTATTTTTTCAACTACGCCTTTTGACTGCAGCTACTGTCGGCATGTTTTCAAGTATGTTTTCATGTTATCGCCTGGGTCGCATGTGACGACACATCCCTGCAAATGCGTATGCCCATAATAATAATAATAAATTCAAACTTTTTCCTCCCCCATTGCCCCTAAAATTTCTACGATGCAGTCTGCGTCATGAACCACCCTTTTTGGCACCCCTGACGACCAGTTATGCTACTTTGTCGCAACGGAAAAAAAGAAAAGATCATTATACAGAATTATTCACGAGGAGTTACCGCCACCCACATGGCTTATTCCTTGCATCATTTGGAACACATTATGTCATATAAATGTGGGTCCTGTTCCCAATATTTACAGAGTAATTCCAAACAATTTAAAAATTATGATTAAAATAATAACCCTTTAAGAAGTAAATACAGTGATGTATTATCAGACCGTATTGTTTACAGTTGATCATCACAATTGCGTCTAACGAGATTACAAAAGATGTTCCAAAATGTTTCCGTCTACTTCCATACACTTGGCCGCACGCTAATGAACCGCACGTGTTGCTATACGTAGCTGCACACGGCTGTCTTTGATTTCTGTAGCGGCTCGCATGATACGCGCAAGTAGTTCCTCCGCGCGTTTGTGCAGTCCTTTGGTAAACAATATCCTTCATCCTTCCCCGTACGCAATAATCTAGGCATTTCCAATTTGTCGAATTACTCTGTAAATATTGGGAATATGACCCAGATTTATATGGCAAATTTTGCTCCAAATGATGTAAGGAATAAGTCCTGTGAGTGGCAGTAACTCCTCGTGTATCATTCTGTATAACGTTATTTTTAGTCATTGGACATTGAATATTTATGATTTTTTAATTACTTGCTGGGAGTGGTACCTGGCTGAATTAATATTCAGTTTTTTTTTGTATTTCGTGTCTTTTAGTTTTACGATGACTATAAACGTTTTCGTCAGATAGCCATGCCACGATGAACAATTTCTTGTAAAGTACACCTTTTAAGACGTGGACTTTAACTGAGTGATATTCGCTAGTTATAAAAAGAAACGAAAGCGTAACTTTAACTGAAATTACGTTATTTATGCAATACTTTTACGTAGCAAATTGAGTTTTTGAGTTTGTAGTAATAAATAATATAATTGGCAAAATAAATGTCGTTACAAATATAAAATAATGAAAGGAGGCGCAATTCTGACTTGATGGATGACCTAATCTGTTGAAATCTTAATGTAGTCCATTCATGGTCACTTCCATCTTTTTTGATGTCCCGCCGAGTTTCCACTTTCAGGCTATTCGTCTGCCTCGTGCAAACAAAGCTTAACCATGTCTGAAAGATTACACCAAAGGGAAAACGCACCGCATATGTGAGCACTCAGTTTAACAATATCTTGCATGATAACTATTTCTTACTAGGTATTACCAACGCGCTTATTTTCTCTCGGCTTTTATTAATATTATTTATAAATAATTTTTTTATAGTTGATAGGAAACCCACCAGCCAGTGGCATCCTGCAGCTCGATTTCCCACGTGCGGAAATCCGGGAGCGACCCTGCTGGGAATCGAACTCGGTCCCGCCTAGGTGGGCGGCGAGTAGTGTGGCCACTACATCACCGCGGCCCCGCCAAGAAGCACTTGTGTCAGCAAGACAGTGCTCCGGGTTGGGGGTTGGGGGTGGACAGCTGGTGTGCAAGGCAGCTGATGATGTGTGGCTAGCAATAAGAAAGAATATTCCTATACCGTTTTCACTGCAAACTGAGCACTCTTGGAGAGTACATTTGAGAAATATTCTGCTCGTAAACGCTGCCTTAAACTCCGCGTGTTTGAACTTTTAGGCCCTGCAGCAATTTTGGCAACTAGTTAAAACAAACATTTCTGTGTCAAAGTTTTATTAAAGATGTGGTGTTTGAATTGGCGTGGCATTTGTCCCTGCTATTTATATTTTAAAAAAAAATTAGTTGTTAATTTGATTGAAACATGTTAATGTAGGAAGAGCGTGTAGGGTATTAATCATATTCTGTTGCATTGTCGTAAAGTGCATGCTCGTAAATTTGTTATTTGTACGATTACTGAATCATCTGTTTTCATATACTGTTTAACAGAGTCTGTATTTTATTCCCTTCACAAGACAACTTTTACTACACCTTAACATTATTTCCTTGTGCAAATCAGTGGCCGCTATATTTTGTAGTATCTGCGAATGAAATACCGAAGAATGGCCTCACCGACAGAACTCAATGAAATTGCAACTTCATCAACGCCAGTGCGGTGAGTTCGCATGTGCGTTTAATTGCTGCACCACGAAGGAACGCATGTGTGTAAAACCAAGTTACGTATACAAGGACAGAAATAAAATTTCGAGCATGGCTGTACGGGGGAACGATGTCCATAAATGAGTGGAGCGAAGTGATAGTCACGTGGTCTTCTGTCGCCGGAAATGTAGCTACGGGCCAGAATTTCTCAGGCAATATAAAACACTACTCGGTTGAGGCCGCCCGAAAACCACGCGTATGAAAATGTGTTAGCGGTGAGTAGGCGTGTCTGCTTGCTGTAGTTTCGTAACCCGCGCTCCCAAACATGACGAGTGCATGTTCAGGGCTGTAGTGCAGGATTCTTCCGAGGTCGCCAACTAGCATACCGCGACCCTACGTTCTTGAGGCTACATAAAGGAAAACAAACAAGGCTAAAAAAAAAATTACGATAATTTACTGTGGGGTCCCGGATCTCACGCTCTCATGACTTACCCCCTCGTATAAATCTTATGTGCTCTACAGTTTCCCTAATATGTTTACAATTATTTTTTTCCCAGGAAATATTTATGGAAGCAGAAACTACCATCTTACTCTAACGAAAATTCTGTTATTGCTGTAAGAAATATTCTAAGGTAACTAGTACGAAAACTACGACTTATGTCACACCCCAGTCACATTGAGGAATGCTACCCACCTCCATCTCTCTCTCTAAAATTTCTTCGAAATAATTCAAAATACATTTCTTCACTTGTAAATTTTTATTCTTCTGGAATGGGTCCAAAAAATATACATAGTTTGCAGTCGATTCATAAACACCAAACATTCAAGGGCATATCTGGCTTGAAGTATTTTTCTTCTACACTTCTTCACGTGCAATATTCAATTTCTTCACATTACCAAGTGATACTGTTTTAATTCTTAAAAATGGAATTTTCTGATTGAAGAATCGACATAAGTAGTAGGATAATGTACCTTCTAGGACACCAGCGGATGGCGGGGGGCCAGGAAGCCATCCGCCATCTTGTATTGCGTCATGGCGACCATATTGGATGACCTTGACCTTTGGAGACATCTTGGATTGCATCACCCCCTGATGTCATCCTCAGGCTATGTCGTTCAATGTCAACATCAGTCACCCTTTTCCTATCATTCTACAGTTCGTGCTGTGTCAGTCCACCTTGTTACTTCATTCTGTACATTATCTTACTATTGACATTTTATTCTTGCATGGCTGAACTTGTGGTAGCTGTGCCACCACATTCTCGGCAACTAGTACAAGTAGTTCCGTCGTCGCTGGACATCTCGTCTCTAGACACAGGTACACATGGCATAAGTAACGTCATACCACAAGGACAAACAACTATATGTTGAAGACAATTTATAGAACAGTAGTTTGTGGTAACTTTGCACCACATGCTTCCATTTAAGTAGAACTAGAGTGACTTCCAATGGCTCAGTGTACTGTACACAACCATAGATCCCTACAACATGCATGCAGAGTTCAGTAAAAAGTAATACATACACTATCAAAGATGTCAGAAAAGTACGATTTAAGTAGCATATATTTTGTAACAATAAAAAATGTTTTGCTAGAATTTACTTTTTAAAATGTTTTAAAAACAAAAAATGGTCTATTTTAATGGACATTTAAGCGTATTTCCATTCTGGATACTTCAGAAAGCACGCTTTGAAAGAAAAAAATCAAGAACGATCATTTTAGTATTTACTGTTATTCTGTGTAATAAAAAATTATTAATAAGGTTTACTAATATTTTCAATAACTGATCCACTTTAGCCATGAAAGTTATCATTTATATAACTAAAATTGATGTGCTTAAAATATATTATTAAAAATGCTTTTTTAATATTAGTACTAATATTTTCGTACGAACAACAATAATAATTATTATAATTGCCCTAATTGACGATAATTTGCTTACAAAATGTGCTTTCTGGAGCCCCCTTAATGAAAATGTGCTTAAATTTTAATAAAAAAATGCTTTTATTATTTAATTTTTTTTAAATACTTCAATAAGTAAACTCTAGCAAAATATTTCACTGTTCTGCAAAATAAATGCATTCTTCTTTCACACGCAATATAAATCATTACTTGCGACAATTTTGGTAGCGTGAGTATTACTATTCTTAATGAACTCTGTATGTTGTAAAGACGGGTGCGGCGTTATACTGGAAACCACTATATATCTGAGTTTTACATGTTAAATGATTTTAGGCACGACTTGGTCATCTTTCACAGTGTCGTTTTAAAGCAAAACATCTCTTTATCCATCTCTGCCCCGCTCACATTTCTACAAAAAGGTTTCTGTAAAATTTATCAACTCAACGAAAACACAAACTCTTATTAAGTTATTCCTAGGGTCAGTGACTTTTCGCGTAAAAATCGGAGCACACAGTAGACTTCAATACTATATATACACTTCAGCTGTTGTTATAACTCCATTGGCTGCTGGTGGCGTGTCCGTCTTTGACCAAGCCACTCAGGACCAAGTAACTCTGACACTGAACCTTAGGGATTCGTGCGCAAACTACACGGGCCAGAACATTTTTTTTTTTTTTTAGCCAATCAAAGAAGCTGGACGACCCTACAGTGCTTTGGACTGTATCTTGTCTCGAAATCTTTTCGCGAAATATCACTGCCCCTAGTTATTCCTATTTGCTTTCATGTAGCATGGTTGTTCCATTCGAAGGGCACTACGTAAGTGTTTCTGTTCGAAAGCGATATTTTAAAAGGTAGCTGAGGCATGCCTGAAATGTTTAAGTGCCAACATGTAAAACTTTATCCTTTCGCTCGGGCGTCCTGCACCAGGAAGCGCCCTTCAGCTGCGACAGTTTGCAAGACCTCAGTCACAAGGAACAATTTATTTGCGTGATTGCTGTTGCGTTCTTACCTGGGATGACTGCGCGATATGATCACAGCGGTCCGGATGATCACCGCCACAATGATTATGAGCCAAATCAGGACGATAAGCATTGTTCTCAGCACCTCCCATAACTGGAACATTTTGTGCAAAGGCGTGTATTATAATGTGTAGGTATACATTCCGTGAAGTATATGCCGTTACTGTGCCAGCACCGAAATGCCGGGTACATCAAATGTTTTTTTTTCTACTACGAAACATGAATTTGTTAAATCAAATAGATTATTCACCATTGCATGATCTCAATGTAATTAAATATCTACGTCAAAATCATTGTTATTATTTTATGTGTTATGATAGGGCGCAGCACAGTTAAGATTGGGCACTGTCCACGTTGTTAAAAAAATGGACATGAAAAAGTATAGAGGACTTAGAAAGGAAAAATTATAATTTCAAAAATTGAACTGGCTCAATATATATATTTATATATTAGATTACACAGAACATAGAATTTTGTTGCCATTTTATAGCTAGAAAATTATATTTAAACCACTTAAATTTTTGTTAATCATATATATTTTATTTGGTAAATTTGGTTGTCTTTTAAAATAATAACCGCGTAAGCTGCAATTCTGAAACAAAAGTGCTGTGTTCAATTTTTGTTCTTCAAAGTGCGTGCCACACATTATTAATGCGCTGTCTATTCTTTCCACCTTCGCGATCAACGTTTACCCATTTGGGGGGTAAAACTTCTCACATTGTTTTCTGGACTGAATCAGATACCTTATGTAAAGAAATAAGTCCATATCCATAGGCTATTTCTAAGGTTATAGTAATTTTTTTAGGTAAATATCACATTCATGTAATCAGAATAATTAAAAGTTTTATTTTAGTCCAATTTTTACCCCGCCACAGCCTAATGGGAATATCTTGTGGGCCTTATGCCAGAGCTGAATCGTACTGCAGAACAAAAATTTGAAACATCCTAAAGAAATAGGATTTGTAATTTTGGGTTGGGTTGGACTGGGTTTATTAACCTCCCCCGGTGTTATGCCTGAAGACTTATCAGGGGACGGCTTATAAACTAACTTATGACCTCACTCAAACCAACACCCATCCTCTACCTAGGATTCTAACCCAGAACATCCCAAACCCCGCACCGGCGGCGCACCAACCACTGCACCAAGGGTGGTCAGCTCTGAAATTTGATTAAATCAGTTGCAAAAGAACAAATACTACGCGGGTAATATAGACACGAGGTGCTTATTGGGGAAAGAACAAGCGTGAAATAGTGCACAACTCACAGTTCAACATGAAGGTTGTATACAATAATCTGAAGTTAATGCAGGCAGATATTCGACAAGGTATGGAGACGGGCAGAGCGGGAATAATGTTCTGAGGGGCGTTCTACCATTCCTTCGCAAACTGCTGTCGGGATGTTTGGATAAGGTTCGGTCCCACCCGTCATTTTGAATTTTCCGTTAATGTGTCATAACTTTCTTTTGAATGAAATAACTTCGTATTTTATTATAATAACACGTTAGCATTTCACAGAAATGTAGTCGCCAAATATTACCTATGCGTTATCTGGCAATAGAAAAATGGCGAGAACCTACTGATGATTTAGAAATGATTCTGCTATGATTACGTTATAATAACTTGATATAAGCTGAGAATTTATGTTTGTTGTATAGCGCAACGCCTAATTCCTGAGAGGTATAGGAATAAGCTTGAAACCAGTAATAGAACATGTCGTATGAGGTTAAACTTTAAGGGGTCTCCTTAGTAGAAACAATTTTAAACGCCACAATTTCACGTCCAGCCACGAGGAAGCATCGAGACTATGACGGGAAACAGAATAAACAACGCGTGCCCTTTTTCCTCGGAACGTTAAGCAGTGAATATTAGGTTTTAATACAGAAATATGTTTAAAAAAAAAGATACATCATTTACGGTATAATTTTAAACACTGTTTTACAGAAGAATAAATATCGTAAACAGAGGGATACTTACAGCGATTATTGCTGACTTAGACACTTTTCAGCCACCACATGCATGTTTCAACAACCACATGTATGTTTCAACAACCGCATCTATGTTTCAACAACTGCATCTGTGTTTCAACAACCACGTGTATGTTTCAAAAACCACATCTATGTTTCAACAACTGCATCTATGTTTCAACAACCACGTGTATGTTTCAAAAACCACATCTGTGTTTCAACAACCAAATTTACTAATTTTGCAACAAAATATCGACTTTATTTTCTGTCCCAAAAAAAATATTTGAATTGTAATATTCAATTTTTTTTTAAATTATAAAAGACACATTTGCCTACAATGAGACTCATATTTTGCCTAGGGAGGCCCCTTAGATCTCTGGTGCATGATGGAATAGGCGGCTCATTATATACGATTTTACGGGAAAAGACGGACAGAAATAGTTACATCAAGCCAGTGTCCAAGTTGTTATTATTTGTATCAAAACTATAACAACTAGCGCCACCTATTGTTATCTCTATGCCATCGTATTGTTTTCTCTATGTTATTAGTAATAAAGCTATGGTCATTCAGTCGTCATTGAATCGCGATACGCAGTGTTTCATTTCGCTAATCATTACAGGTTATGAGCCCAGTAAACAATTGAATAATAATCTCGCGATAGTTTGTACGGTATGATAAGTACTGAGTATAATTAGATTCGCTGAAGGAGACTATTAATTGTGCGTATCGTGCGTGTGTGACCGCGTAATGGCTTCTAACTATGTGATAAGCGTCCCTAAGTTGAAAGGACGCAAGAATTATAGTGAATGGTGTTTTGCGGCAGAGAATTTCCTGGCCTTGGAGGGCATGCTAGGATGCATCAAGCAGGAGCCGAATCAACTAGCAATAGGAGCCACGGACGATGCTAAAACCAGAGCAACATTGATCCCTCGATTTACGTTCATATAAAAAACTTCTACAAAGGAGCTATGGACGAAACTAAAGCAGTTATTCGACGATTCGGGGTTTACCAGAAGAATAAGTCTGTTGAGAAATTTAATTTCTATTCGGCTTGAAAATTGTATCTCAATGACTGCCTATGTGACTCAAATAGTTGAAAATGGACAAAAATTACGAATGGATCGAGTCATTATTGTTGGCGGGATTGCCTGAAAAATTTTCGCCAATGATTATGGCCATAGAACATTCTGGAATTTGCATAACAACGGACGCCATTAAAACGAAATTATTGGACATGGAGGAAACTGAAACGAATGAAACTAGTGGTGCATTTGCTAGTTTTCGTAAATACCAACATAAGAAAAAAGAAAAGTCTGTGGTTAAAGACCATAAACAAGATGGCTCACAAACGTCAAAGTCATCAACCATCAAATGTTTTAGATGTAAACAGACTGGCCATTTCCAAAATAAATGTCCCAATAAAGAGAAATATAATACGCACAGTGAACAAAAGCAAACAAATGCCTTCAGTGCTGTATTTTTAAATGGCAGTTTTAGCAAAAACGATTGGTATGTCGACTCGGGGGCAAGTGTGCACCTAACAACGAATAAACATTGGATTACAAATGTTTCATACGAACAGAGCACTAAAGAAATAATTGTAGCTAACAATAGTAAGGTGCCTGTTGAGTGTTCCGGTGATGTGCAGATTAAAACTTTAACAGAAGATAGCAAGTTTGATGTGACAATCAAAGATGTGTTGTATGTTCCAAGTATCACAACAAATCTCTTATCTGTGAGTCAATTAATCTGCAATGGCAATGAAGTGTCCTTCACGAGTGACAGTTGTATCATTTATAATAGAAAAGGCGAAAAAGTTGCTACAGCCTCATTAGTAAATGGAGTATACAAACTAAACATGCCCATGTGTTTGTCAGCTGCTGTGATGGAATCCGGCGAAACCTGGCATAGGAGACTGGGACATATTAATAGCAACTATCTTAACAAGATGCAGGATGCCGTGGAAGGATTGCAATTTGATAAGAATACAGATATAAGCAAGATGTCTTGTGTCACATGTTGTGAGGGGAAGCAAAGTAGCTTGTTGTTCTCTCATGAGGGTGACAGAAGTACTGAATTATTTAATACAGTACATGCAGATCTTTGCGGACCTATGGAGAATGCTTCTCTAGGAGGGTCAAGGTATTTTATTATTTTTGTCGATGATTACAGCAGAATGACACATATTTATTTTTTGAAAAATAAGAGTGTAACTTTTGAATGCTTTAAACAATACAAAGCTAAAGTTGAAAATGTTCTGGGAAAAAAGATAAAGATTTTACGGAGTGATAACGGACGTGAATTCTGTAATAAATAATTGGATGATTACCTGAAAAAAATGCGAATAATACATCAAAAAACAAATCCTTACACGCCTGAACAAAATGGTTTATGCGAACGCATGAATAGAACTTTAATAGAAAAAGCGAGATGCCTTTTGTTTGAAGCTGATCTACCGAAGAAATTTTGGGCAGAAGCAAGTAATACTGCTGTTTATTTGCAAAATAGAACGGTAGCAGCTGGATTAAATAATAAAACTCCGTACGAGTTATGGCCTAACAGCAAGCCTAATATTAGTCATTTGAAGATATTTGGTAGTACTGTCATGGTGCATGTCCCCAAAGTTAAACGTGCGAAGTGGGACAAGAAGTCTGAGAAGTGCATCTTGTTAGGTTATTCAGAGGAAGTAAAGGGGTGCAGAGTCTACAACCCTAAAACTCAGATAGTGTCAACCAGCAGAGACGTCATTATTATGGGAAAAAATTGAATACAGAGAAGCTGACTGTAGTTAAAGAGAAGGAGAATGTTGATACTTATATTGGCGAAGTAAACGCAGATTCAGTGGGGGACAACAATCAATCTGATGACTCATATACTAGTACTTCAGGATTTAATAATGATGAAACCTATGTGCAGGGTGATACTGCAGACTCGGACAGTTCCACTGAAGTTGATGAAACGATACAATCACGCGCGTTGCCTACTAGACAAAGACAAAAACCAGATAGATATGGTTTCTCAAATATGTGTACAGAAAGTGACAGATTACATATTGATGAGTTGTCGGTGGAAGATGCACTACAGGGTCCAGATAAGGAGTGTTGGTCGCAAGCTATACAAGAGGAGCTGCAGTGTTTTGAGGATAACAATGCTTGGGAGCTTGTGGAACCTGAAGACGGTAAAACAGTGGTAAAGTGCAAGTGGGTATTGAAGAAAAAGTGTGACAGTGAAAACCAGATTCGTTACCGTGCTAGATTAGTAGCCAAAGGCTATAGTCAAAAGTATGGTGTGGACTATGAAGAAACTTTTCCCCCTGTTGTGAGGCACACCACATTGCGTTTGTTATTTGCAATTTATGTACAGTTAAATCTTGATATAATACATTTAGATGTGAAAACAGCCTTTCTGAATGGAGAATTGAATGAGACTATATATATGCAAAAACCAGACGGTTTTGTTTGCTCAGAGAATGATAAAAACAAAGTCCTTAAGTTGAAAAAGGCTATATATGGCCTCAAACAATCCTCCAGAGCATGGCATGAGAAAGTTGACAATTGTTTGATTCTAAATGGTTATAAGAAATCTAAACTGGAACCATGCTTATATAGCAAAGTTGTAAATGGTTGTAAGACAATGGTCACTCTTTATGTCGATAATTTCTTTGTTTTTTCGAACGATAAAAAATAAATGTTACAGTTAAAAGAAATATTGAATTGTCAGTTTAAAATAAAAGATTTGGGACAAGTAAAGCGTTGTCTAGGTATGGATGTTAAAACTGATTGGAGTAATAATGTAATTACTTTAAGCCAAGAAACTTATATCGATCAACTTTTGCACAAGTTTGATATGGTTGATTGTAAAACTGTTAAGACTCCTATGGAGGCTAAATTGAATGTTACTAAATGTGAAAATGTTCAAAACCAGAATCCATAACAACTTATACGTAGGTTGATGTATCTGGCAGTCCTTACATGACCGGATATTGCTTGTGCAGTAGGATATTTGAGTCAGTTCAATAATTGTCATGGTGAAGAGCATTGGTCATATGTAAAGAGTATACTTAAATATTTAAAACATACAAGAACTTTTGGTTTAAAATATAGTAAGAATAAAGATTGTGGTGTTAAAGGTTTTGTTGATGCCGACTGGGCTAATGATACTATGGACAGAAAGTCATATACAGGTTATTGTTTTATGTTATCAGGTTGTGTCATCTCTTGGGAATGTAAAAAACAGAAGTCAATAGCATTATCTAGCACAGAAGCTGAATATATAGCAATTTCAGAAACTTATAAAGAGGCACTATATCTTAGAAACTTGCAATATGAGATTACAGAGAAAATGTATACAATCACTATATGTAATGATAATCAGAGTGCACAGAAGTTGTCGGCAAATCCTATTTTTCACAATAAAACCAAGCACATTGATGTCAGATACCACTTTTGCAGAAACATGATATCAGATAAAATTGTGCATATTCAATATTTGCCAACAGCTGATATGCCAGCGGATATGCTAACCAAGAGTTTAAATTCAGTAAAACATTATAGATTTATAAAACTTTTGGGAATTGAAAGTGTGTAATATTTTGATAAGTGGGGGTGTTATGATTTGTATCAAAACTATAACAACTAGCGCCACCTATTGTTATCTCTATGCTATCGTATTGTTTTCTCTATGTTATTAGTAATAAAGCTATGGTCGTTCAGTCGCCATTGAATCGCGATACGCAGTGTTTCATTTCACTAATCATTACACAAGTAATACTTAAGTATGGTCGGAGCATCTGTAACAAGTCTCAGGTGGTCCGCCAAAGGACCAGGGCTTCTTGCGCGCCCTAAAATAAAACGCAAAGGCAGCGAGAAACCAGCAAGTACTCGCAATAATTGTCGTTCATAAACTTCCTATAAGATAAGTTATTTAATTTTGATACAATCAGTGGTTTTTATTTAACACTTTGAGCGCTGCCAGCCTAATATTACGCGACCTGAATATAACAGAGTTGTACGGACTTTGCCCTTACAACACGACATCCGCATTCGTTGAAAAAAAAAAAACTGGAGAAGAAATTTTACATCGACAGCAGTTTTAATACGGTTCCCTGCAACGTAATATTACGTCAAGAACACTCAAAGTATGAAGTATAGTCCAGTTATGGTTACTTCCAACTTTTCTGAAGCCCTGCTAAAGTTCTACCTTAAAGATATTCCTCCGTCTCAAAGCTTAACCGAGTCTAGAAAATTACATCAAATGGACAGTGCACAGCGTTAATAATATTTTGCATGAGAGCTACAAAGCATTACCAGTACACCAATTTTCTTTGTGTTTTTATTCATATTAGTTTTATAGTTAATATAGATAAAATATAAGTACATTTTAATTTAACCAAAAATAAGATACTTTTATCTTTAGAGAATTATAAATAAAAAGCTTTTGATAAATTGCGTATTTAGTAAACAACAAAGCAGGTCATATGGAATGTATTATTATTCAACGTAGGAAAAAATACTTTGTTTGGATACATCAAACTCCGCATTATATTAGCAAACAGCCGGCCAGCAAAGAACGTTTTTCAATATAATAAGCGTGTCTAGTGTTGTGAGAATCAAAACGACGGTGTAAATGAAAATGCAATGACCAGCGGAAATAATGGTCATTAAGACGTGAGTAAAGGCAACTCACATTTAGTTTGTATTAATTGTCAGTAAATCTGTACCGCACTCAAAGTTTTAAATCATATCTTGTAGGCATAATGCTCAATAGCTTTTTTTTTAAACGCAGCTTCTGTGTACGAATGTTTTGAACTCGGGGACACTTTCATTTTCATTTTCTATATAAATGGATACTACATACATTCACACTAAATTTAATACGTCCATTCGCGATCTATTGAATGTTACACATTTTTAAAAGATTAATGGAGATTTTTTTTCAACGCCTGTGGAACACTGGTAGCGTTTGAACCGTCTGTGCAGAATCTCGCTAAGTTTGAGTGTAGTTCTCCTTGCAAAATTAACTTAATTTAGAGAATGAGAAGAGTTTAGACAACTATGTTTTAAGTTTTTCTAATACCGTAGCTCGATATAAACTGGGACAAGTATTGCAAGTGGCTAGCGAGTCTAGAGCAATCTGGAAGTGCAACAGACGTAAACGGAAACTCACATCGTGCGGTTTTTAAAATCTCTTTTCAGACCTCGTGTAAACAATTTGCACACAACACACATGACGTTTTATTTTTGGCCGGCTTTATTTACTGCCAGGCGCAGAGTACAATTATTTTCCCTGCGGTTAACTGATTCGTAAACTGCGCTTCTGCTCCACGTTATGACGAGAGGTTCTTCACAGTTATCTGAGTACTTTTGAAATCAATCTTTGAAAAATGTCACTGACCCTACCTGCATACATTTTAACTGGCACATTGACTGTCATGCGACAATTTAAGTTGGTAACGACGGAGGGAAGTAGTTCCACGTCTTAAGTTTGAATTAAAAGTGTAGGGTAAACATTTGTGAATACTGAAATCATTGACTTGCTTTTTTTTTTTATAAGAGTACGTATTAGCGAATTCAGAAAATATTTACTTTTCTAATAATTTCACAGTTTCACTTGATCGACGCCATGAATAAAGTGATCAGGCGCATGGAAATGTTAATTTCACATATGATGGAAGGATACACAATGTGCATACAAGTAGATCTTAATCAGGATTTTCAGTGCTCAGTTTACTGTGATCAGCCTATATAGTTTATATCACTGCGCCGAACATAAAACCTACATTGGTTGATCGGCCAGTACGCATCAAAATGTTTCTCATTAACACCACCTAAAACAGAATATTCAAGTGTGTCTCAAGCTCCTTACAAACCTTCAAAATTTCGTCTTTAAATAAATTTGACAATAAAAATTGAAGAGCAAGTAGGACCATCAAATATTTCCACCCAGCAAATTAGATAAAATAATTTTGAATTTTCAAATAGAGATACTGCTGTTGTGTTTCCGTGCAGTCCATTGCAAGAAGAAATGTAACGAGTGTTGTGATTTATTTCCTACACAAAGAAGTGCAATACGTCTGGGTTCTTAGTATTATTGTGCAACAATCACTACAAATAGCATTCACGCACAGATAGCTACTATATAAATTAATTATCTTCACGACCTTATTTCGTTTCCAGCAGATGTTCGCCATTTTAAAGATTCGTGATGTCGGAAACGGCCATTTTTGCCATGCGCACGATTCTGATTGTATGAACCCGTCAAACAGTAAAAAACATTCGGAACCGGTCCAATATTCAAAACGTTTGATTGAAACTATAATACTACTTTCCCAGACAAACATAACGGCGGTAATGACGTTTCGGTGACGTCAGAACTATCCAACTTTATTTTACAAACTTTATTTGAAGCAATCTAGCGAGTAAGTTTGATAGTATGATAGGGCTAAGGTTTATTCTATTCAGGTTGGGAACAACACGAAGTTCTTAATGGGAGAGTTTGCCACAGGGAAAATTTCTGCCGCAACGAGAGTTGCTATTTCAAAGAGGTCGCTTTTAAGCTGGCAGTAAATTGAGTAACTCTGTGTATTTTTATGTAAAAGATTTATTTTGGCATGAGTTGTGATATACAGTAATACTCCGGAGTTACGCGATAGGTGAGACCGAGCGATAACCGTTTAAGTCGAATTCGCGTAAGTCGGGGTTCAATTTTGCATATAAATACATATAAATTATTTTTAATTAGGACCAGAGTCTAAAGAAAACAATAATTTAGAAGAAAAATGTTTAATAAAATTTTAGATAATAAAACAATTTACATTATTATGAATAAAAAAACGTAAACCGAAGTTATTTTGACGTAGAAGGCTTCATATGTTCTAACATTGTCGCCTGACGAGTTAAATGTTTCTTATTTTCACGCAAAATTTCCTCGTAGCACGCCAATAACATTTTTATTCCCCGTTTTGTAGTAGAAATGCGCTCTTCGTTGGAGTCTATTTTTTCTAAAATTTGTAACCCCTTTCCAATTTAACCGAGGCCTTCTGTTAAGTTTGCAATCGTCATTTGATTTTCCGATTCAACATGGTCTAACGAATCAGTTTGTTCAATGTCTTGCTCATGCTCACGCATTTCTATAAGCTCGTCAATTGTCAGCTCTTGATTGTGTGAATCCAGAAATTCTTGAACGTCAGCACCATCCACCTCTAAATTTAATTGTTTGGCAATATCGACCACTTCTTCAATTACACTATCGATTTGTTCAAGATCTGGCGCTGATTCTCCTTGGGTTTCGGTGGTGAAAAAGAATGGACACAGTTTTTTCCAGACGCCATTCAAAGTTTTTTGTGAAATCTCATTGTCTTGTCGCATAGCTTCATGTAGATGCGCAAACGATCGTCTTGTGTAGTAAGCTTTAAATTTTTTAATGACTCCCTGGTTCATCGGTTGAAGCAAGCTGGTGGTGTTTGGTGGCAAAAATACAACTTTCACCCGTGGGTTGAAATTAATTAGAGTAGCAGGAGGGAGACCTGGTGCATTGTCAATTATTAGCATCACTTTAAATGGGATTTCTTTTAGTTGGCAATAACGGTCGACTCCAGGAATAAAATGATGGCCAAACCAGTCTTTAAAAAGAGAACCTGTCACCCAAGCTTTCGCATTAGACTTCCAAATGACGGGCAAACCAGCTTTGGATTTATTTTTTAAGGTTCTTGGATTTTCTGAGCGATAAACCAAGAGAGGTTTCAATTTACAATCACCAGCTGCATTCGCACCAACCATCACTCCATCACTGTCAATCGATCTTTGGCGGCTTTAAAACCTGGAAAGGTTTTCTCTTCACGCGCGATAAAAGTAATTTTAGGCATTTTCTTCCAAAAAGACCGGTTTCGTCTACGTTAAAAATGGTTTGGCTAGTGTAGCCACCTTCTTCTATGATTGTCTTGAGTTTTTCTGGATTGAAAGATACAGCTTCTTTATCAGCGCTTGCCGCCTCTCCACTCTCTGCGATGTTATGCCAATTACGACTACTTTTGGATCGGCAGAACCAGCCGTTACTAGCTTTAAACATTTCATCTTTGGCCGCCTCCCCAGCTTCTTCTCTTAGTCTCTCAAAAATCTGCTTAGCTTGAGTGCACACCGTTTTTTGACCAACAGGACAATTTTTCACTCGTACTTGATTATCACACCATAATTTTAACAATGTTTCCATCTGAGCGATAATACCATGACGTTTACGAATGATGCTTGAATTCAACGATTGAGAATATTCCACAGCTTCCACAACTTTTTTTTTATCTTTTATAATCGTTCGGACTGTTGATTCCGGTAGGTCCAATTTCTTTGCCAATTCACAAATTTTAATTTTTTCTTCAAAGTCTTTGATAATATTCAGTTTACACTCCAGAGATAGTGATTTTCTTTTCTTGTGTGATTCAAATGACTCATTTTTTGTTCTTTTGGATGACATAATTAGAGTTAACAATAAAACGCACTGCGTACGTAAAACAATTCCACGCGAAACACGTTCGAACCTGTCGTAAACCGAACACTGACTGGGCGGGCTGGGAGAGTCGAGGCTCGCGGCGCTAAAAAAAAAAAAAAAAAAAAAAAAAAAAACCGCGTATCTCCGAATTCGCGTAAAACGGGGTAGCGTAAGTCGGGGTATTACTGTATACTACTTACTTCGGCCAAAATATTAATTGTTAACTTTATTTCGTGACTATTATTCACGCCCTCCAATGGAGTTTACAAGAGAAAACAGTGTAAAAACAAGAATGCTTGGCATTCAGCGTTTATAAACTACTTTATTTTTGTTTAAAAAGTTACTAATTTATGGGGTAAATGTTACTTATTTAAGGGAATGAAATTATAGCTATCACCAAAAGAAAATTGTAGATTATACTGTCGCATTTCAATAAAGAAATATTGCAATACAACGATATGAAAAATTTAGTTTTACGACAAGGATAAATTTGACTACATTTCCACCCCTAATGTGAAGAAAAAAGGTAAATTATTATATTCTAATACAATGCAAATCTTAAGATTTTACACAATTGTTATATTTTTAAAAATTCAATCATCCCATTTGTTTTCATACGAAACGGAAAAAAATCCGGTACACATGCGATACCACTTTGGTCGCCAAAATGTTGGTATTGAGCAAAATACCATTCATGTATTTTATTGCGCTTCCCAATAAATATCTTATGAACTGCTGCAAAGTACGTGCAATTCATGAGCAGCTTGCAAAACTTATGGGATACTGCGAGGCAGCTGCAGTTGTGACAGCAGAGGCAGGTCTTGTTTAAAGTTTTCCCATGTGTGAAAAATGAGAGGGGGGGGGGAGATCTTATCCCAGGCAGTCCCAGTGAACCATTACTGTTGCGTAATTGTCTTAGTGAAAAGGAGAACAGGGGTTGATTGGATTTGGAACGAGTATATTAGAGAGTGTATATAGTGACATACAAGACTTGCCAACTTTTTTGATACCATGGGCACTTTAAATTTTCTGCCCACATGACAATATGGTTTGGCACCAGAAGTGGCCATCACCAGCCAGTAATGCAACAAACATGGAGGTGAGTGGTTGTGTTTCGCGTCACTCCGAATCGTTTTATCGTTTAGTGATGGATGTTGCATCAGTTTTAGTCACAGTTCACTTGTGAAGCACGCAAAATTTTTGGTCCTCTGGGCCAGATTCGTTCCGGTATTCGGTCACACATGTTTTGTGAGTGTGTTAGTTTGTTAGTTTCGGTATGTGTGCAATGGTTTTGTTTTGTTTCGATTTGTGCATGGACATAGTTATTTTGTGGTTAGTGCGCACTACATTTATTTGTTTCTGCACTTCCAACCCAAGCAGAATAAACCTTATGAAAGGATCTAAAGGGTTAAAGTTTAATTAATATTTATGCCGATCACAACGAACAAAGTACACAAAACGTATTGATATGCAGAAGTGGTATACGTTACGTCAGTGTTATCATTTTACTGTTTGGTTGCAGGCTGTTTGCGACCACGCTGTTTTATTGGTGATTTTTGATACCAATATTCGAAAGTATGAGATGGACAACAAACTAGACGTTGTTAAGTTTCTACTCTACTTAATTTTTTTACTTAGTACGAATTCTTACTGAATGATTTAAAAAAGCCTGTAATTTGATTTTCATACTTCCAAAATTACTTTACATTTCAGTGCTACCTATCAGTCCATTTGCAAACTACATTTACTTGCTACGAAGTATTGAATAAAATTAACGTTTATGTCAACGCAGCTCATTATAAATGCACACGTTTAACTACTCTATGTTATTACTTGAATACAAGTTGATTATCGAAGAAATAAGCATCGTAAAATATGTGAACCAACCAAATTCTGGAACTGCTGGTCTCCGGACGTGGTGTCAGTCGTCCGGGCTGCTGTTGTTGGAAACTCCGGGGTGTCGGTCGTCGGGGCTGCTGTTGTTGTAAACTCCGGAGTGTCGGTCGTCGGGGCTGCTGTTGTTGGAAACTCCGGGGTGTCGGTCATCAGGGCTGCTGTTGTTGTAAACTCCGGGGTGTCGGTCGTCGACCTGCAACATGGTCTTGCTCGTCAGCGCAGTGGCTCAGAGTAACTGAGCAGACACACCACACTTTCTCGTATATACTGCGTCGAGCTCTCACTCTGAGTAAGGAAAGTTATGCTATAGACTGTTCACGGTAAAGCGAGCACTTTTGAGACCCTAGTTACTTTTCCCTTTCAGCTATTTTTTCTCCTTCCACCAGTTAAAAAAAAAAATGGTCATGTAAGTAATAAACACTGCTAATATTTCACCGCACTCGGGAGTTAACGTCTAAGGCTAAAATGAAATATATTTATTGACCATTATTCCAAATTAGAGGGCTTTCAAAAGTGCTCACTTTACCGTGAATAGCCTTATACAGGTTGGGAAGATCAATGTTAAAAGTTTGCCGACCAAAACTTTTCACCACTAGGTAATCGCTAGTGTCGGCAATGTACAAGATTTTCGCTACTTTCTACGTTAAAAAACAGGATAATTTCAATAATTGTAAATCAAATATAAAATAACTTCATAAGAAAGAAAAATCTTTCTTTTATTATTCATGTAGCTTAAAATTTTAATTAAAAGTTACCTTTTGAAACACTGCGCACCTAGCGGAAGGAATTTTCTCAATGCCAAACTCTCCCATAAATTGTTCCTAACCCGAGTAGAATAAACCTTACTCTGAGATACACATTTTAAAAATGTCCCACTTTTATAGCCAACATAAAAACACTAAATCATGCCAATAGGTTAGAACGCTAAGAATACAGGTGTTGGCTACCCTGAAAACCGAAGGTACACAAAATAACACGAACATCCATCAATGCCCCTGGCACAATTGGCTATTGATGTTGTTGCTGTTGTTGTTGTTGGTGTTGGTGGTTGTCGGTTGGTGTGTGACGTATTCCATGACACAATAGTCGGTTGGCGCGTTGATGTAAATTGTTTCGCGATCGAGCCACCAGGTAGCAGTAAATACGTAAAAATAGTCGCATTGTTTTGATTTGGTAAGATCTTGATTGTCTGAAATCAACAGTACTAAGGTAAGCGATAATTGATAATATTGTGTGGCAGAAAGATACTGCATTGCACTAAAATGAAAATTAATAAAATATTGTACCTAATAAAAGCCTATATTTCAAAGGTTTTTATACCTTGGGTTTTTAATATTGAAAACTGCTGATCACTGACGGTAATGATTACTTTTATTTGCACCTTTTTCTTCGTCCATTTCAACCTTTCCTCGTATTTTTGCCGTCACATTTCCAAATTACAAAACATTTTCTGATTGGTCGGTTGGTGGTAAAAAGCTCAATATTTTCAACATTCTACATGACCAACAACCATCAACCGCGAGTCGAAATGTTTTAGGACCAACCATCAACACCGACCGCCAACCACCAACCACCAACCGCCTATTATGCCATCCCACATACACCACCCTGTACTTAAACTGCTACCAACACCAACACCAACAACCACCACGACAACCGCCTATTGTGCCAGCGGCTTAACAGCTCCACCTGGCTGATGTATTAAATGCGTTGCTAATGTTCGGTGGAAACACGTGATTCCAAAAGGTTGGATATATTGTAGTGGCGTCTAAACACGCAAAACAATTAAAGAAACTTTTCATGCCGAGAGACCAGTTTCAAGTTCCCATTTCAACTCCAAGGATTGTCTGCACGAGCGTGAAAATTGTTAAAATGAGTGTTTTCACAATACGTTTTAGCTGGTACGTTTTCGATACAGGGCGTTCAAAGTTGCATTTAGACACCCGTCATACTTTTATCCTTATTAGTGAGCCATTGAAAATGTAGGAGCGCCGCTTGAAGTCGCTTTCAAGCAAGTCGTCGACGGAAAACTGCACATCAGTTGAGCGCCTTGCGCGTACAGGCGTTGAGGCAAGAGGTTGAGTGAGCAAAAGTCGGCCTTCCGGGGAATTAGAACCCGCTATCTTTGATGTATGGAATATTTTACATTTTATTTTAGGTATCGACAGGGCGTAGCACACCACTTTGTACGTGTTGTAAAATACGTATTCTTGACTACTGTTTCTAGTGTCATTTCTGTAATCGCCTGCAAGAAAAAGTTACTTATTTCTTGCCGGTAATTACTACTCAAAAATGAATAAAGGCGGTGCAACTCTACTAAATTGATAAAACTTGAGAAGCTATTGATTATGCTGTGCCGTGCCGAAATTTTCGTTAAGAATTCTTAAATGTAAGTTATGACGAGACATGAATTAATATAAGATGGTGGGCACTGACTCTCCCTAAAACTTACGCGTTTTGAGACCTCGAACACGGAAAAAAGCTGCAGGGATGCGGAGCCCTTAACGAATCTAGGGAACTCATTTTTGACAAGGCTAACGTTATCTAGGCGACTTTGCTTTTATCGAGTATTTTTCCTACCGTTCATCTAGTGGAAAACTCTCTTGCTTGATTTTGATGGTTGACTTTAGATTATTTTACAATTAGGCATTAAAGAACGGTGACCCCGCATTTTATCTCAAACACTTTTAGGCTGCACTTTTCACGTCCTTCTCCAAAACCAATGAGAATAACAGATTCCCGGCAAACACAGACACAGTCATGGCACAAGGCATCAAGTTGAACAGGGCAGAAACTGCGCAACGATCGTACGGAATCACACAATTGTCTTTGTATAATTTGCTGTATAAAACAAGTGGAAATATTTTTATAACCACCTAAAAATAATAAATCGAACAAATGTATTTGCGATACTCGTAAGTTAAAAATTTCATAGTATGAATAAATTTTTATTTTATTTTTGCGTTAACACGACTGTGGCCTTAGAAAACAGTGACTATACAAGGCCTATAGAGTGTCGCCCTTGTGTGCACTGCAATGACGCACGAGTTCAACCGAGCACGGCTGCTGAGTCCGTCGAAAACTAAACAAGTAGCACAGGTAGGGATAGGGGAATTTTCGTGAATTAATGTTAAGACAAGTTAAGCTTCAAACAAGTGTACACAGTAGTTACGTTTTCAATTGGATCTCAGTCTATTAGCCTCGCCGTGGACAACGCTGAGCCAATAAGAGACCTGTAAGAAGATAAGTGTGCAGAATATCGTGTCGACTGGGCTGGTGTAAAACCGGCCGAGGCTCGAGTGTCTATAGGAATGTGGAGTCAAGCATGCTGGCGGTTGAATGAGTAAGTGAGTGAAGATATTTAGGCGGCTCTTTACATCGAGGTCTTCAGAGCCGATGAGGGTGAAGTGAGGAGAATATGGAGCAGCGCCGGAATTCTAGGGCGAGGTAAACGGGAGAATCCCGAGAAAAAACCCACCGACCAGTGGCACCGTTCGGCACGATTCCCACATGCGAAAATCCGGGTGAATCTAACCCGTTTTGCCTTGGTGGAAGGCGAGTAGTCTAACGATTACGCCACCGTGGTCCCGTGGTTGTTGAACTCGCGAAATGTTTACGCACTCTGCGACAGCGGCATCTCTGAAACACATACCGTGAACCTTCGTACCCCAGAACCTTGTACTGTGACGGTAACCGATATAACAAAGTCCTGGATGCCGGGGACGACGGTGGTGTAGTGGTCAGACTGCGCGCCTCCCACCAAAGCGAGCCGGGATCGATTCCCGGCGGGGCCACATGGATTCTCGCATGTAGAAAACATGAGGGGGAGGGGGACGTTGTTATTGACCAGCGGGCTCTCCCAGGGCATTACTTTTACCTCCGCCCCTGCCCTTGCATTCCGCCACCGCTTCAACCTTACCTCATCTCACCTTCACCGGTGCTTAAGACCTCGTTGTTAAGGCTCGCTCTTTTCCGTGATGTCTAATTTTACATTTATATGCAAAAACTTTCTTTTCAATATAATTACTGAGTATTTCTTAATTAAAGTCATATGTGGTTGCCAAATTTAATCCACGAGTTAATTGGTGCTTGTGAAACAGCGAGGATCTACTGATAATATAAATATGATGCTGTACCACGTACGCCTATAAAACCAATATGACCGCCATTGCACTGTTCTCGAAAACGATACCTTCAAATACCCCCGATTTGGCTGAAAAGTGCCTTTCGGGGGATTGTTTTTGCAACTGGGGGGATCGGTGCTTTTTTAAGGGGAAAAATGGAAAATCTTGAGGGAAAAGGGAGATTTTAAGGGGAAAAGGGAAATTTTGAGGGTAATAGGGAAATTTAAAGATGGCGGTGGCAAGCCCAGGCTCTGATCCCCCAACCCCTTGTGCCCAACTTCCCCAAATCCTTCTACTCACGTCGCATTTGGAAATTCCAGAAAATTACCTTTTACCTTGCAAGGCATTCTAACTTGAAAATTTGTGTACCTGGTCCCAGTGTCCGTATGCTATAAGGCTTTTATTTGTTTCACATTGGTATGTTTGTGAGCTTGTTTTAAAATAGTTTATAATTTTCGTTAGTATCTTGTTATTCCTTCAAATAAAACACTCGCACTATAAACTAAACGAATTTGTGGTACTTTCCATCAGAAGCAAGTTATGTATACTAGTATTATTGAAAACGTAATTGCACTTAATAAAAAACTTCAAGAAGAAAAAATAAACTGAATATTTTCCGCCTAGTTCATCGTCAGGGGGCCGTGGTGGTGTAGTGTTCAGACTATTCGCCTCCCATCGAGGCGAACCGGATTTGATTCCCTGAGGGTTACTCCTAAATTTTTGCACGTGGGAATCATGTCGGACGATGTCGCTGGTAGGCGGGTTTTCTCTAGGATCTCCCGTTTCCCCCATCCTTGCATTCCGGCGCTGCTGCATACACACCTCGTTTCACTCTCACCGGCTCTCAAGACCTCGCTCTTAAGAGCCGTCCAAAGTTCTCCACTTCACACTCCATTACATCGTCAGGACGAATGGATTGTACAGAGTAACGCCACTTGGAGTTTGAGATTCCCCTTTCCCTCTCCCGGCTGTGAAGAAAGCGTGGAGCGAGGAAGAGATTTCCCCAGCCTGATAGAACCGGAGATCGGAAATATGGCACCAGCTGCACATTCAATAACAACGACAAAGCACAACACGACGTTCAACGGAAATACTTTGCTGGGACTCACCTGTAGGTCGGGTAGCACAGAATCAGACATGGCCACAACACTAACATGATAAAAACCTCGGTTCTTATCATGTTCGTGCTTTTTCGTGGTGTAAATATTAGTTTCTGCTTTGATTCTCCTCCACAAATCACTAGCTAACTGCTCTCCTGTAACTTCTCCTCCTCCTCCTCTTCTTTAAACCAGGAAAATCGCTCTTCTTCTCTAAACTACTCTTCAACTTCTCTACTCGCAGTAACTCAATGTAATCGCTCGCTAAATATTAATCGCTCAATATCTTCCTTTCTTTTGTGCACCTAGAATCACCTCGGCAACAATAGTGAAATGAACGCCTTATTGATGGATATTTATTTCCGAGGCTCTTATTGTTGTGGGGACCGTGTTTCATTCTTGAGTTGTGTTGCGAGGGATAATATTCTACGCAGGATTAAAAACTTGCCGGAAACATAGTACAGCCTACCAAGTATTGCTTTTGTATCCCCGTATACAACTTTTTATAAAGATTGTGTGGATTCTAATTCTTTCGGCGAAATTTTATTACGTACCCACGTGTCATATTCGTGAAATTCTCGTCTCTCAAATTTATTAATTCATGGCATTGTTTTTTTAATAAATTTAAAAAAAGTTATTCAAAGGCAAATTGCTTAAAAAAAACACTGAAAAAATTATAATATAAGTACAAAAATTTTTTTTTCTTAAAAATAAAGTCAACTGTAACGTATGATTTGCGTTCAGAAAGGAAAATATTTTTTTCTTAAATTATGTGCATTGTATTAAATGTTTATACAGGAATGAACGCTATATCCAACCAAAAAAATTCCCAAACGCGTTAAATATAGCCACGTCAAAAATTATAGAATTGTAATGTGCCGCCAAACATAGAAGCTTACGACAGTATTACAATTGAAAACCTAAACTTTTAAATTAATCAGGCTGCGTCCCTCTTTTGCCCTTGAGTTTAATAAAAATTACGCTTTAAAAAAGAATAATTTGCTGAAGTGAAATCAAGTTATTATTTGGTTATTTTCCAATTTATTTTTGTTTGTACGTGAACATAAAAACGTGTACGTGGGATTAGAGGACGCAGACTCATTAAAAACAAGCTTAATTACGGAGCAAACATGCGTGTTCTTTAAAAGTTTTCTGCTTGCTCAATCAGTATTATTTTCAAGCATATTTTTTTTGTAAAATTTGTAGGTACTCCTTTAAAATCGGAGACCATATTGAATTAATAAGTAGCCATTTGTACACGTGTCTTGAAATTTAGAGGTACTAGTATAACAGAAATTTTTTGAAATTATTGCACTGCTGCCCATTAAAACTGCAATACCAAGGGAGATGTGAGCTATCACAACCAGATTTATTGGACAGAATACACAACATGCACAAGTGACATAATTACTCTTGCAGCTCGGTATAACGAACAGAATACGGAGAAACCATTACTGTTCAGCTCCACCACAGACGGCAATAACCGCTTCTACACGGCGCAGCATTGAGAGAAAGAGCCTTTGGATGCCAGTCTGAGGAATATCCACCCTTGCTGCTTCGATGTGCGCCCTAAGTTAATATTTTATGGCCGCGGGTGTCCTGTGGCAGGCCAGTGGTCGTCCGACCACGGATCGCACGTTTTCGATTGACGAGAGATCCGGTGAACGCGCAGCCCACGGAAGCAGTGTGATATGGTGGTCATCCAGGGACCGTCGGACGATGTGTGCCACAAGCGGTGGCGCATTTTCCTGTTGGCACAGGGCCCCAGGCTGTCCCTCAAGATAGGGGACCTCCGCAATGCAAGGGTTGCTAGTCAGTGTACCAGTGATGAGGACTAGGCGCGAGCCGAGCTTGAATCCAATGGCATCCCATTTCGTAACTTCAGGTGCTGGGTCACTATGATGGTGCATAATGCAGGACTCGGCTAGGCGTGCATTACGGTGCTGCCAGGCACAGATGCGATCATCGCGGTGTTGCAAGCAGAAGCGAGATTTCCCTCCAGACCTTATGTCTCACGCACCATTGCAGCCGCAGGCACTTGTGGCGAGCAGTCAGAGGCAGCCACAGTAATGGGCGCCTAGACAAGATACCCCGATGCTCCAGGCGGCGGCGAACCATGCATGGAGACACATATTAATGTGTCACATATTGCTGACCTCCTGAGTGAGTGTGTCGGCTGTGGCTATACAGTCCGTAATCGCCATTGGCACCAGATGTATGTACTCGCGCTTGTTGGTGCCATGGTGTCGTTGGCTTCTTGCATATCGCTCAGCCCGTCCCTCCTCGACCCGCTGATCCCATAAACGCTTCTCTGTGGTTACATTTCTTCCAATGCGAGAACGGATTTTGGGGTAGGATAATCCACAACACCGATAAGCCAAGATTCTCCCTCGGTCAAAGGCGTAAACTTGTTCGTATGGCTTTCGTGCTCTTTGATACGTCATACGAACGGTGGGTAAACAATGCAACTACCTTTCAGCTTTTTTTTTATTTCTTGGCGATCCCTCAAATCTCACTACGCAAGCGTGAGCCCCTTCACAGTCCTGTGAGCCCCCCTGGCAGGTATATTAGTAGCTAAGGCAGATGGAGAATGGGATGTGTCTCAGGGGAAGCACTAAACGCCTTAGGTGGTATTTGTTATGTTCAAAATGGGCACGTACATGGTGGCTATAGCACACCTCGAAGGAAAAAGGGTCCAGATGGTAGGGCACAGCAAACCAGTGCAAAGTGGCGAGGGCATTGGGGAAATCTATGCGACAGTCACGGAGGATAATAATATACATCCCTTTAACTGGACTAGGGTGGGAGAAAGTAGGGTAGTTGTTAATTAGCGAGTTTTTGACCAGAGTCGCGTTGTGCGACCCTGGTGGCGGGAAACAGAACTGAGCCTCTCACCCGTAAGATGACAGCCATCTTTCTGGAACACAAGAAACAATATATTAGAATTCCAGTAATAAAAAGAGAAAAGTTGGGTAGAGGAAAGTTGGATAAGAAAGATGTTCTGACACATAGGTCTACTGATTCGCTTGCATCTTATGTTAATGCAATCTTGTATAGTGCATGTGATGTGTAGGAATGCCCTTACACTACTCCCGCCAGCTGAGGCAGAGAACACACATCACCTGAGCCTTGGACTCGGCTGTGGCGAAGGCCGTACATACACACAGTTGTCACACCTCTCAGAGGCTTCTCGACCTCAACTTACTTATCAGTGTCGTCATTGGCGCATGTGCTGTGCCACTCGGCTGAACAACTATAGTCTATTCACGGTTCCTTCACACGTTTTGAATCAAACCTTCGAAAAATCACCCCATGTACGACGGGTTTTGTTGTTTCCTAAATACCACATGTATTGCAAGCATTTAATACCTTTATAAATATGAAACCGTCTTATTTTTGGTCAAATTAAAATTTTAATTAGATTTTACGTATATACTATAACAATCTATTAATAATTAATGTGAATAATAACAGTAATAAAATAGGCATGATGGCAACAATGATATTACTATTATGGACTGTGGCTCCATCGGGTATTTTTTATATATTGTGACTCATTATGACTTCATGCCTAGTAAGAAACAGTTCTTACGACAAAATCATATTACATTGAGTGCGCACGAATTTTGTGCGTCGTCCATCTGGTGTAATTTCCTAGACTAGGTTAAGCCTTGTTTCCACGAGGTGGAGGGATATTATGGAAGTAGAACTTTAGCAGGTCTTCAGCAAAGTGTGAAGTAACCGTGAATAGACCATAATCGCACCATTGTCCTACCCTGTAATATGCATTCCTCCAATGTGGGGTTCTTCAGGAGCGTCCTTTTTGGTGTTGCAATTCTAATGGCAAGCAGTGTATCTCATCCGCAAAATACACCTTGAATACTTTAGGCATACTTGAGACATTTGCATTAATTCATTCCTTGAATGAACCTCTCTGTTGTTTGGATTGGCAATGAGAAAGTGTAGAACATAGATTTTTATGTATGCATTTAACGTTTCCGTCCTCAGCTAGATCATTGCTGGCGGATCCAGCTGCTCGGAAAAACAGGGCAAGATGCTGATCTTGTACGGAATTTCGTTCGAGAATTTCTTGTGCAAGGAAGATCTCGTTCTAGTCCAGGCGATATAACATGTGCTATATTTATGCACATGTCGCACGTAACAATCTTTTCTTTTGGTTCCTCTACGCTGTTCATGTCGCCAATTGAACATCAACAAGAGAGAGACGAGTAAATCATACATGTAGGCTGTGCAAAGAGGAATCTGGAAAACCATTTTGCAAGCAAGAATGATTTTTCAAAAGTAAATGTAGGATAGTTTAATTTAGGTAATGTTGTGAGAGAGGAAGTTCCTGGACAGTAGTCTATAATGCATTGGTCCTACATCAAATGTTTCGTATTTTTATTTTTATTAAAAATTTGACCATTTTTGGTAAAAAATATTACATATCGGCTGGCCTTGCACCACATTTTTTCATTGCTCATTTACATTAAAAAATCAGCATTCTTATCATAAAACAAGTAATAAAATTACGTCAAACTATTTTTATTCTTTTTGTCTTAAAATTATGCACCATATGAAAAAAGTAATTAACTAAAAATGAATTTCGAAAGATTCCTGTAATGTTAACACAACATATTTATAGACAATTTTAACTGTGACGATAAAATTTAACTTTTGGGAGGGGGGTGGGATAACAGTAACTATAACTTCTCAAAGAAGAAAAATACGAATTTTAATATTAATTTAGCATGTTTGTCGCACTAGAACCGGAGGATCAACAATATAAAATTTTCTACATTGAGGAAGTATATTAATAGAAATCTAGTTTGCGTAGGTATAGGATAAGAAATACTAAACCATTTCTCCCCCAAATGTGATACCATTATGATATTGCATGCATTATTCTAAATAAGCTGGTCACCAAAACAATCATGTTTATTTATATTTGCATACGAAATCTTGTTAAACTTGTAGACATTACTTACAAGTACTATCTTGTCCCCCAAATACACACACATGTAAAAAAATATCAGCATGACCAAATCGCGAGAGTACAACAAAAATTGCCTCAGTGTCATCAGTAGTTAGAAATGGTTTCTTATGGCATACCTGGCGTCCTGGTGAGGACGAGGGGAAGAGCCAGCGGCCATCTTGGATGATATAATGCAGCAACCTCCTGTTCTGTCATTCGTTGCCGACATAGACTATGTTGGATTTTCCATACTGCTCTGTCATTCCTGGCCAACAGTGGCCATATTGGATGTCTCTACTTCATGCCATTGCGTTCCATGTGGGGTATTCTCAGAGTCTTCATGATGTCCTTTACTTTCACATGCTCTCTCATTCCTTCATACAAGATGTTTCCACCTTATGCTCTTGCATTCCATGGGGAGGATTTTCTCCATGCTATCCCCCCCCAGTTCCCCGCCAGGACATCAGGGTTTTCTCCATGCTGTCCCTCCCCGGTCCCTGCCAGGACACCTGGATTTTCTCCATGCTATCCCTCCCAGGTCCCTGCCAGGACACCAGGCTCTATCCTGGGTGGTTGCCTCAGAGTTCTCCCAGTCTCCTTCCCCTCTCGTCCGTTATCGATGTCCCCACTTCATGCTCTTACAGTATGTGTGGGGGGAGGTTTTCTTCATGCTATCCCTACCAGGTACCCACCAGAAAACCAGGGTTTTTTTTCCATGCCATCCCTCCCAGGTCCTTGCCAAGATCCTAGGATCTATCCTGGGTGTTGCCTCAGAGTTCTGCCGGTATCCTTCCTGCCTCTTATCCGTTCTTGTTGTCCCCACATCACGCTCTTGCATTCCATGTGGGGGAGGTTTTCTCTATGCTATACCTCCTAGTTACCCACCAGGCTACCAGGTTCTATCCCTTGGGGTCCTTCTGGTCTCCTTCCTGCCTCTCGTCTGTCTGTTATCTCCCCTCGCCACCCTCGTCCTACCCTTCCTGCCCCTCGACGTCAACCTAAGGCGAAGCAGACTATAAACATTACCTCAATGTGCGGGCCAGGACATGGCGAGTACTCGCGCGCGCACAAGAAACATTTTCGTTCTGTAACATATAGTAGTAGATTAATTAGCTACTTACACATCAGCAGCGTGGTCGCACTCGCTCTCACCACCCTCGCAGCATTGCCCTCGCACTTTACCGTCTGTATGGCATAACCATGAGGACAGCTCCTGGGCTTGGGACCGGGGCAGTACACCATGCTAGCAAAAACACCACCAGAATTCCTTTCCTAATGCGCAAACAAGTCATGCACATGTGTGAGTATAAGGAAAAATAAACACCAGTGGCGGCGCAAGCATAGTGTACAGGCGGCTTACAAAATGACAAAAGGGGAAAAATGACACGCCTAAAAAAATCAAAAGCGGCCAAAGGAATGCACAGACAGGATACAGCAAAAGGGAAGAGCACAGTAGAGGTAGATGAAGAGAAAAAAGGGAGGTGAGCACAGTAACTAGTGAATAAAAGCAAGTACGATACGATAACTAGTTACTACAGTGCTAGTGTGATACGAATACCATTTCACATTCACAACCCCAGGTCGGAGACCCAACATAGATGACAAAACGCATGTGCTAGTACATAAATGAATGATTTTAGAATATGAAATAGTACACATATCACAATATACAGGTAACATGCCTGACAAGATAAGGATACCTCTTGCATGAGCTACAGCATGCTACCATTCAACATTCCCACCATCCATCTACAGCAACACTCCTGACAAGATAAATATAGCCTTTGTATGCGCTATAGAATACTGCTGAAAAAACAGCACACACACACTGCAAGACATACTGGTAACACGCCTGACAAGATAAGAATACCTCTTGGATGGGCTACAGCATGCTAAAATCCAGCATACCTGACAAGATGAATATGGCTCTTGCATGTGCTATAGTATGCTGAAAAAAACACATAACTGGAACAGTGTACAAGTACGCACACGAGCGATAGCAGAAACAGTACATACACACAGTAGGACATACTGCTACCATCCCTCAACAACAACAGCATACCTGGAAAGATAAATATGGCTCTTGCATTAGCTGTAGTATGCTGCTGGATAAAATAAACAAATTGAATAAAGCAACACACACTCATATCATTCGTTGTGGGAGAGGGGAATGAAATGCTTCAGCTTCGACAATCCCGGGGCGAGGAACTGCCTTCTACTCAGCATCCCGACCCCATTCACTCTCATAGGGACAGACACATATATAATGATACATGCCTTCCCCAGAGGTTAATGTACAGAACATTATTATTATTTTATTCATAGTGGCCATAAGGGATGGTATGAATGGCACCGTCCAGGATCTTGCATTTGTCGTCCATACACGAAAGAGCTAGTTTGTTAGTGCATTCAGTATATATGTTGCGATGGTGTGACCTAATGCTGTTGAACTGTACTTTCATTACTTGCTGGTTAAATAATATTCGTTTATAATCTTCTTAGGTGATGTGATTTTGTACGATGCTCTTCTGTATCCCTTTAGCTCACTTCACTATTGTATCCTTACACTTATAAGCATACAACTTCGCCCTCGACCCGACAAACTCAATCATATTATTGCATCCACACTCATCCATGAATTTGCCAATCACCATTACATTGGCTGGCGAGTGGCAGGGATGAGTGTGAGGGTAGACACTGGTGTCGAACTCGGCCATTAGTGTCCGGTGTGAGGCGAGATCCCTGTAGAAGTCGAGGCAGACAATCTCCATCACAAAGTAGTTGGTATCTGTGTATATCAGGTTTACATTACAGTTGTACCATGCTCTCATTACATCGCAGTGGAAGCAGTACATGAGAGTCTTCGACAGGTCAAGCTTGGTGAATCCAGCGTAGATGGTATTATCAAATACGATATGTTCATCATCTAATTTTCCCTTTATAGAGATTCGTCATACATTGTTCGGCTTTTAAAAGCTGGTTTGGCAGTAAGCTTCTTAGCACGCAGTTCGGTAAATACAAGTTCCATATGCTGGTGTTTATGCTTACTCTCCATGAGCTTACCATACATAGCTTTGTTCATTAGCTTGTAAAAGTCCTTCTTGAAGGCGTTCGTGGCTGCCTGGAATTTCTCCATAATCACTCAAATATAAGACTTCAGCCATGCCTTCTGGTTGAATTGTCGTCAGCCTTAACCAATTACCCAATGACTGCTTTAGATTAACATAATGTACAATATAATAATTTTTTGTCTCAAGGGTGATCATGAGCTTGGTTTGCTTGGTCCCCGGGTGACACTCATTAATTGGCAGGGATAGAAGGTCTTTATGGTCCTCGTGGAGTGTGGTAGGGCACTCTACATCCATCTCCAGTATGTAGCCAACATCTCCATCGTCCAGCATGGACATAATATGGATATATGTGCCAGTTCAATTGAAACCACCGTGTGGAAGCCGCAGGGATATTGCCCATAAATACAAGTTATTTGTGTCTACATACTGGAGGTAGGTAGACAGCTTGCTGGCATCATATGTGGCAGGGACATCCTTGTTGTTCACCGCTATGTGACGCTTGATGCACTGGGTCACCCCTCCCTGAATACCAGCCTAGATAAACAGATGGACATCGTAGTTGACAAGGAGGCCTAACTCCACCTGCATCTTGTAAAACATTGTTTCGAACGAGAATCCAGGGGCACTCACATAGTGGACACAATAAAGTCCATAAGTGGACAGACATAGCCCCCAGAAGTTCTCAAAGACGTCGCACAGTATGAAAATATCCTTCTGCAAATACAGCTCAGCATAATTTTTCAGTGTACGGCATCCAAATGTCGCCTAGACCATGGCTGAAGAAGGCTGCTGTAGTTTTAAATTCGACCGATGGTAGTTTTTGCGCAAGGATTGCGAGGCTGGCAGACATAAATCTAAATGTATCAGTAAATTGAATGATAAATTTGCCACCCAAACTTTTACTGAAGGTGATAAGTTTTTCCTATGTGTGTGGGATAATAAATATGTCCTGGGTATCGTAGTCAAACTGCTTAATAATAAAATTTTCATTGTACATCAAGTTATAGAAGAGGATTGGCAGTGTCTTGGGGCAGTGGTGGAGCTTGTTACAGTTATTACACGCCACTCCAATAAAGTTGCCGGGGAAATGGTTGTGGTCCTGCACCTTGTGGTTATCACAGATGAAGGGCCGGAACAGTGGCAGCAGGTGGGGACCAGAGCATAGTCAGTCTGCTCATCAGTGGTCAGCACATGCATAGGCTCGTACTGGCCAAATATTTCCTTCACTAGATTGCCAATCCTCACGATTTCCTCCATAAAGCACTTCGATGTGTCTTCCCTGGTGTACCATTTCACATCTGTGGGGAGGCTGGAGGTCTTGGAAGCTGGTACTTTGTTGTTATCCACCTTGATGTAGATGCCATAGCTGTAGGGCTCATGATTTTGGTATCTATAGGTGGAGGATGCCTCCGGGTTTGGCTGGCATGTCTGGATTGGCACTAGCGTGGCTTCAAAGTTGGCTTAAACAACTATAGGCACCTTATTAATGTTATGATAGTTCTGGAACTTGAGCACAGGAGGCTTACTGTTTTCTTCTCCGGCTGGGGCATGTCGGCATGGACTGGAGCATGTTTGATACAGTCCCTTCTGTGCTCAGCCAGTGTCTCAGAACCTTTAAGCCCCATCACTCGGGGGTGATTATCGTACCCCTTGAGACATCGCTTGCAAATGTGTACATTATTATGATGCATTGTCACCTGGGAGCATAACAGTCAGGAGAAATGCTATGTAGCAATAATGTGAGATTGTATTTTCCTTCGTCATAGGGAATACATCAAAGTGGTGAGCTAGTTCTTCCTTCGATACTCATATTGGGACCACCTTAAAATCATCGACAAGTTTTAGAGAGGCCTTATTGTCAACCTTCGAGGGGCAGGTTGGACATTCTGGCGCATTGTTGGCCACATGAACCTTCCTGCATACACTGTGAAGCGGCATAGGACACAGTGGGAACGGGAGGGCACACACACCCGTCGAGAAAGCTCGGGTCAATCCCAGCGGACCACCAACAGGTTGTAAGCAAACCGCGGGCGTCGCTGCGCATCATCCAGGGGCACACCATGGCAGCTGAAGATACGCCTGTGTCCACCAGTAACATATCCAGGTGTAGTAGAACGAGATCTGTCGTCGTGGAATCACCCATGACATCTACCATTACGACATGACCATCGCCGAGCACTTATGACCTTCTGCCAGGAATGGGCAGTATGGCAGCATGCGGATTGGCGACGAGTGGTTGTCAGTGACGAATCATGGTTCTGTCTGTATACAGAAGATCGCCGGATTCGAGTCTGGAGATGTCATGGCCAGTACTGTGATCCACGCTTCATCATAGAGCGGCGCATCACCCCAATGAGATGTGTTATGTTGTGGGGTGCAATTTCCTACTATTCCCGCACCCTACTGATGGTGATTGAAGGAACCGTAATGGTGCGGCGATACTTCCGGAAAATTTTGTGATCATGTGCGCTCCTTTTCTTGGTGTAGCTTTACAACCCTATATTCCGCCATGATGATGCCCGGCCTCACACAGTACGAGTATCTCTGTCCTGCTCTCGTGATGTCAAAATACTTCTTTGGCCAGTGAGGTCCCCAGACCTCTCTTCCATCGAGAGCATTTGGGACCAGATTAGACGGCAACTTCGGTCAGCAACAACAACGGCGCATTTGGAGGGTCAGTTGCGCCAATTGTGACAGGATCTTCCCCAAGGAGAACATCCGACGTCTATATGCCTCCATACCTGAATGTATCGCCGCCCTTGTCTTCGTACTATGGGTGGTCCAACACCATTCTAAGTGCATTATGCAACTGTTGGTTCTCTGCAATACATGCTTGGTGCAGTAAAATATTTTTGTTTTCTGTATACATACTACTATGTCCTGTGCCTGTACTCACATGCCTCTACGATGGCTCCTTCGGGATGGACAATTGTTTTTGCAAATGAGTGTATATTTTAGATCGCATGTTATTTTGCATAATGTTATCCCAAAATCACATCTTTAGTGTTCTTTTTGGGACGTGCGAATGAGACAAACCAACTCACTTAACAAAATTAAATAATTAACTTTGAAATAAGGTACTGCGAGTTACTTCAAAGAAAACTCAAAATCACGCAATGAAATGTTTTCGTTATTTTTTTTAAGAAATTGCTAGTAATAAGGAGAATTTCGAGATGACTTCGATTTGTGGCATTCAGTTGCTAAGCACACCTTCAAGTGAATAAAGACGTGGCCTTTCAGTCGCCCTTGCTAAATCGCCTGGTTCGCCACTATGTTCACTCCCGCGAGGGAGGCGCGCGTGTGGTCCAGCTTCCAAACTCGTGCGTCCTGTTCTGATGGCTTCATGCGTCGACGGGAAGACATCGGCGCCGCCAAAAGAACTGTTCCAGGTACCTCGTCGCCATTCAGGGCACGTCAAGGAGAGGCTTCGCGGCGCACCTCTCAACAGACAATAGCCCCACACTTACAAGCGCGGCGGCGGTTGTTTTTCCTCTCTCTGTTTAAACTTCTCTCCATCTCCTCCCTCCTTGCCCGTGCGCGGCGGGAGGACCGGCATGTTGGTAAATAAAGTTGTCTCGGCGAGCCATGACAGCCTCATTCTCCAGCCTCCAGCCAGGTGGTCCAGGCTTCAGGCAGGTGAGCCGGCCCCCGCTGGACGAGTTCGTCACCCCCACTCTATTAAGGCTGGTTCACGGAGTGGAGCAGTTCACCGCCCCCCCCCCTCCAACCTTGCGTGGAAAAAAAAAACAGGTAAACAACAAATAATCGCTTATATTTTACATCCACGGTTACTTCAAACTTTTCTCAAGCCCTACTAATGTTCTAATTCCACATATTCCTCCGCCTCGTGCAATCAAAGGCTTAACTAATGCGTGCCTGCCACGATGGAAGATTTCTTGGACGATTCCATGCAAGCCTGCATTACCGCTTGTATGGATGGTTCTATGGAAGATTTGACCGACTACTGGCCATTTTCATGGACATTTTCGTAATTGATCGTCTGCAAATTCCGATGGAAGGTTTCATACAAGGTTGAAATCTTAGTCAATCACAGATAGCGTGAAGGTGTAATTTCGTTTATTTTGTTTTGATAAATAGCTTAAGATAATTAAACACTGATAAATAGCAAATAAAAGAATCACGAAAATGTTTACCGGTTCTGAAACAACATTGTGTGAAAGTTGTGGTAAATGTTCATGTTTATTTTAAAGTAAATTTACAGTTATAACAACAAAACGATTAGGCTCTGCGCATAAACCCGTAATGAAGAAGTCGAGAGTGATGGTTGTACCTGAATCGCAGTAGCAGAAGTAAAATCATGCAAAAATGCGCTCGTGTTAACTTGCGCGGCAACATCTATTGTTGAATAGGTTATTCCAAAGAACCTTTCCTATTTTTTTTTCATGCAGGCTCGGGTAGTAGGTCCCGTGGAAGCTTCCACCTGAGCCTGTAAGAAAATTTTATCTTGGCATACAGGCTTTAAGTCTGGAAAACTACATCAAAGGGACAACGCGCCGCGTTCGTGCGCATTAAGTGCAACAATATTTTACATAAGAAATATTTCTTACTAAGCATTACCAAAACACAAATTTTCTCACTGTTTTCATTCATATTAATTTCAAATGACATGTTATTGCTTATAAACATTAATATAATTTTATTTTACAATAAATAAGGAGCTTTAATGGACACAAGTATAAAACGCTGGTGAAACATGGCATATTTAGGAAACAAGGGAGCACTTCGTACACGGGGTGATTTTTCAAATGTTTGTTTCAAAAAGTGTGAAGAAACCGCGAATAGACTATAGCCCCAAAACTGGTCGGTAAACAAGACTCAGAGTCTAACCTGGAGCTCATTGGTGCCACCCCTATTTAGGACGTACGACTCATGCCCCAATAAAACCCACGTGGAGTAACAGTACAAAGGGAATACACTGTTCTTATTGAGCACTAACGATTGCGTGTACACCAACATCGGCGTAACATACTCACTGACGTAATTTCTAAACGAAATTAATTTTGTGGTTGAAATACTTCCTCTTTATCATTGCCATTGCAATAAAACTGGCTTCACTTACGCAATTTCATACTATTGAGAAAATAATATGTTAAGCAATTATCGGTTTATGAAAGTGGTGTCGTAGTTAAATCTGTCTTGGTGTTAACGAACCTGTAGTAGCAGCGTCCAAAGAACGAAATGGAATAACGGCCGGTAGTAGCCAGGGCCGCAGAAACCGGACTCCTTTAGTAGTAATATAATATTCTGGAGGTTTATTATAGTTGTGGTTGTTGAGGGGGCAATCCACGCATCGCTGAAGCTGTCCTGTCTAATTGACTATCTGTTATTTAGTGGAAAACAAAGTGCTCTGCTGTGTGAATATTATGCGTAGTTTCAGATACAGTCTCAGAGAACCAAACCAGACAGTTATGTTGGCATTGCCATATTAAGATTGTACCAACAACCCGTATGGCTTCTCTCCGTGTAGTAACGGCCAGGATACTTTATGGATACAAACATTTGGTTCCTAAAACCCAATAATTTTTCACAGTGTGGGTTCCCGTCTTAGTAATGATGTCCTCTGGATAAGGAGAACGCAGTTTGACGCGTTTACCATGGATATCGCGGATGTGATTTGAGTCGTATATTGTGACTATTTAGGGTCATACCTTTCGCGATCTCCATATCTTTGATTCTGGCACCTTGAGTAATGAACAACTGCCTTGCGTGTTCAATAGCATGCATGGTAAGCGAGATCTTTTGTGGATCTCAAGGAAGTGGCGGCTTGCCACACATTAGGCACCACATTAAGGTCGCTCCTTTCTTGGATCCTGCATCAGTATTTCCAGCCTTTAAAGTGTAGAGAGTGTAACTAGACAGAGGCGACGGGACGTTTTTCGGTTAACAATGTGAAATGTTTTGTAGGAAATTTGTCGCCCCTTGTCATGCAAAAAAAAAAAAAAAACCTTTAAGCAAAATTTAGCTTTGTAATCCATTATGTCAGTATTTTTACAATTTCTCAAAGTCAGTGGGCTTAGCAAAGTTCTTTAAGAGATAGTGGCCATAATGAAATCAAATATTTAATAATAATTTCCATAATTTATTTTCAGTAACTACACACAGAATGCTCTTGATTCAATATCTCACAATAAATTACTATCACTTGCTATAAAATCCATTAATATAATTTACAATCACCTCAAAGAAATTAATGTAATCAAATAAAGCCAGTATCACATGTTCATACAGTCTCACCTTAGTTCAGTCCAGATTCCATCAGTCCGAAATGTTTTCGAGTTCTTCGAGCGCCCTCATGCACAGTAACCTTCAACACGCCGGGTTCCACGCCATCTCGTCCATCCACATCGCAGAAACACTTGCCTTTCGTCATCTCGTATACTCCGCCATAGTACGTCCTCTCTGCTAATGTCCCTCTCTGCACCAGACTTTAACAGATTACCTCACTTCAGCCATATGGCTTCCAAAAAAAACTGCCAACCATCCAGCTGCGGTGGTATTTATAGTGTCGTCGGCCATCGCCCAGAAAATTCTCCAAATGCCGCATTGCGCCGAGGGACATAATTACCAGCCCCCCCCCCTCCCACACACACATTAGCCCCATCCATTCACCGACGTTTTAGTAACTGAATATCCACATAACATGGCTGCAGGTTCGTCACGAAAAAATAAGTAAAAAACTTATAATACTTACCTTGGCGTTAAGTTATTCCTTAAGAATGTATACGCCTCTGATTTTTGAGCTGAGCAGCTAGAGTATTGCACAAGGTAGAATTGTAAGAATTTCAGACAGAATAATTTCAGACTGAACAAAGATCTGTAGTCACTTCAAGGCCTGTTGTTGTCATCACATTATTTCATGGAAATAAGTGGGATTGCCATAATTTTTTTGCTTTTTATTTCGTGATGTTAAAGAAAAATGAATTTTCAACAATACATTATTAATCAGCATGCCAAAATTAATGAACAAGTTCGCTTTTAATTATTTCCCTTATTCCTCTATTTTTTTTAGTACCTCATGCACATAATTTATGAAGTAGCTGTACTCGTCTTAAAGAGTAACTCACATTACATTAGAGCCCCTTTGGGTGTATAGCATATGCCACTATTTTAGGCTGCTTTACCAACTCCAGTGCACTGAGTTCTGTCCATCTGCAGGTCTTCCAAGACTTACTTAATAAATTTATGTGCAATTATTTTTCTAATCGGCAGGTTTAGGTGCTAGCATGAAGTGGCATTTTCTCTAATTTCTAAATTCCTTCCCAATTCCCCAATATAGTGTTTCCTTGCTGAGACGCGGTGGCTGAGCGGTTAGACTGCTCGCCTCCCACCAAGGTGAACCGTGAGCAATCCCCGGCCGCGTCACTCCCGGACTTTTGCATGTGGGGATCGTGCCGGACGATGCCGCTGGTCGGCGGGTTTTCTCGGGGATCTCTCTTTTCCCCTGCCCCTTCATTCCGGCGCTGCTCCATACTCACCTCAATCACCCTCATCGGCCCTCAAGATCTCGCACTTGAGAGCCACTAACTGACTGAGGCTTGTCGCTATTCAGGGGCACTAAAAATCACCAAATAAAATAACAAAAGTAATGATACAATAACAAACCTGTCGTTAGGAAACCACCTATACTTCCAAGACATAAAATATAATATAATGCAAGGGTGACAACCCTATGTTGCTAACATTTCGGAAGCTGCAAACTTTCAGCCATTTCGTGTTCACTGCATTGTCTTGAATGTTAAAAATCTGTATATGTATGAAATAAATTAGGTGATATTTCGGACAGTGAATTAGTACTTCAACTCAACGGAACCTTTTAAAGACGAAAATATTTTTTTCTACTTGACCAGTATTTTATATATTGCAAAATAGGAGAATTAAGTTTTATATGAGCTTTCTGCAATAACTGTAAGTTTAGATGGAACTCACTGTTGTAAAATTTTTTTATCATGCAACTACGTTTCCTTTAAGAATGCCATGTAACAACGCTTATCTGCACGACATCGGCAGGGCAGGATTGACTAAGAAGCCGCCAAGATGCTTGAAGTGCCTACATCGCAATCATCAGTTTCGGGATAAAATCTAATGTGAAAGTCTTATAACCAGTACACACTATATCTTCATATACGTCAGAAACACGGAGGAAAAAAAAGTTACTTTCGGGGAGCTTTAATGTTATAATATATGTAGGATTGTTGAACGTGATTTAATTCTTTATAAAATAATTAAATTACACGTACATTCAACATAGTAAAGAAACAAAGAAGTCACAAGATAAACATGTGATAACAATATTGACAAATGAATGGAAGGTTCCAGCGAGGTTGTAAAGCGTCTGTGGAGTAGTGTAGCCGACCTTAACATATATTTTAGTTAGCTCTGTGAGTAACATAAAAGTCTGGTTTCTGTGCTTAGTGAATGAAAATAGAAATGGAGAACGCAAAGCATGAAAACCAGCTACACATTACTTCTGTAATTTAATTTTGTTGTTTTATGAATTACTAGCTGTGCCCGCGGCTCCGCTCACGTGGACTACAGAATTATTGTTTAGGTTTTTTTTTTAAAATAAAGTTGAATTTACTTAGTGTTAATTATGAGATAAATAATCATTAGACCAATATTTTAAATTAAAAAATACTGTTATTTTTTTACATTTTAATATTTTGCATTAAGTCATTTGTTGATTTTTCCTTTTTCTAATATAAAAACTCTTATCAGTATATCTATGTTATAGATACATATATGCTACCGCGGAGTTTTTTTAGGTCTTTTTATTCTACACAATTATTTAATAAGTTATATTGTTACATCTGTAACGGTTTATACAGAGTATTGCAAGAAAGCGCGCTGGCGGTAAACTTTTTTCCGACTTGGTTCACTATTATCGTCACTGCTTATTCCTTATGTTACTTTACGTAACAAAATATATACTAAAACCTGACCATAGAACATAG
Organism: Clitarchus hookeri; assembly: GCA_002778355.1. NCBI lineage: Eukaryota > Metazoa > Arthropoda > Insecta > Phasmatodea > Phasmatidae > Clitarchus > Clitarchus hookeri. The sequence continues at coordinate 81,723 of NQII01006113.1, forward strand.
CTATTAACAAGAAGAAAAAACACGTAAATCGGATACGTGGTTCTCGTGTGATAAGCGCACTTACAGACAGAGAGACGTTGAGTTTTATAATATGAATAGATAACTTATCTCTATCGCATTATACACACGCTAACGCCAATAATTATGGCATTTTCAGCTCCCGGTCCTACAATATTCGGCACTTTCCCAACGTTAATTCGCACCATAGAAACTACAGCGTATCAAGCTCACCTGCCCGAACAATCCTTACTTTTATCTTGCCTATATAGCTCTGTTCCTGTAAAATGTTTATAGCCCTTCAATTGTGAGTAGTTTCGCGGTTATCTTTTACTGAGGGACTTTCGCGATGTCTATGAAGGTTTTCCCTTTCCTGTAGTAGCCATCGATACTTGCAAGTAACCATAACTACAATCTCAGTCATGTCTGCCCAATTATAGCAAAACCGCGAAGCCCGTGCCCTGTAGCGAATAACCTTACATCGCAATAACTAACACGCTGCTTGTTTTGAATGGCGGAGCTTTTGGTCATTTTCACTTGCAAATTCTCAGACAAGTTGTGTGAAAACGTGGATACAATTATTGAAATGCTTGTTTATTATTTTTTTTGTCGTAGATTCATCTAATTCATTCGTGACATACATTTTACAATTTAAGCACATTTTCACAACAGATAGTGCCCAGTATTGGAATTTTTGGGTAGTTGGTATGGTTTTGGCTTGCCTATAAGGCGAAACGGGCCCAGCACTGAAATGCACTTTGGTCCCTCGATAGGGCAGTGACACTAAATAGGGCATACAATGTTCTTATTGAGCCCTAAAGATTGTGTGTACACCAATATTGGAGTAACATACACACTAACGTAATTTATGACTTGAATTAATTTTCTGGCAAGATATTCCTCTTTATTATTGTAGTAATATTGAATTCACTTAAGCAAGTTCTTATTATCGAGAAAATAATATGATCAGCAATTATCGGTTTATGAAACATGGTGTCCTAGTTAATTTTTTTTTGCGGTATTCCTCTTATTTGACATTGCTAAATCTTTACCAAACGTAAGTCCATTTCGTGCTTTGAACAATGCTACTTCGTTTAATTGGAAAAGATTCGTTAAAATTTTTTAAAGTATGTTTGCTGTTAATGGATGCTTTTTTTAAATGTAAACTTCATACACATTTGCATGTACAAAAATACGCGTGTAATAAAATTTCGAGTGCTTCGTTAAGAAAATTTAACTACAAACTAGGTGCGAAACTTTTCTCCTCCCTCAGCCAGCAAGTACTCTTACGAACTCCTGGTTTTTTTTGTTGTTTGCTACCATTTTGTTCCTTTCACAAACATTGCAGTTGTTTCTTACTGTTCACAATTTTATCAATAAGTTACGCACATTTTTATGAGCCTAGCACGAGTATATAGCTAATGTTTTCATTCTGCATAGACAAAAAACTAATTCCTTTTAAACATTTTTGAAATAAATATATTATTGAAATATAACTGATAACGCAACACACCCAAATGAGCCCATAACGTTTTCGTCAACTCTGTTTTCTTTGATTCCAAATGTTATAAATAAAAGTTCGGTCAGTTACTAAGAAATATAGATTTTGCTACATGGTGGTCGACAACAAATAATCGACAGTAGCCTCTGTTGAAGCTCAATACTGGTTGGTGTCTTTGTTCGTGGTCTGCGAGGCTGAAACCTCAAGAACGAGCTCTTTGTTCAACAGCAAGAGGTCGCTCGTGGTCAGTTGAGACGAGAGCCTGGAGGAAGACAGACGTGTTGTACGGCCGCATGCAGCCATTCGCTAATAAAGTGCTGAAAACGTGTGCAAATCCAGAGATTTAATCGCACCTATAGATCAGAATACAGTTCATGTAATTGTTCGATGCAGCAGTTTAAAACAGCCCCAAAAATGGCCAGCAAATAAGACTCGGAAGAGTAACTTGGAAGTGCCAACTTTTTCTCTTACATGCTCCTTGGTCACACCCGTACCTAGGACCTTCGACTTAAGCCCCAGCAACTGGAATAAAGAAAAGGAATCCTTACTGAGGATGCCCGAAGTCGAGGTTATACGGTCTTACAACTTCGACATTTAAAAAAAATTGTTACATTGAAACAGGATACTCACTACCTGCTCATCGCGTTAATATTCAATAAACCACTGAAATTTTTTTTTTATTTAGATATTGTAGCTACGTGCTTGGTTACATATTTTTCTTTCGGTGGTGGTAGCGCTGTATTCTTAGTCTATGTGGCTTTCACGTTTATTATTCTGTTCCACGTGTGTTTTCACGAATATTCCCATGAAACTGTTTACAAAGTATTGTTTCCTCTTCATTACATTATTCTTGTTCTCTAGAATACATTTGTGGTACGGAAGAACTGCGGAAAAACGACGCAATAAATAACATTGCTCAGCAAACGTAGGCAAATATTGCAATAAAAATATAATGCAGGTTGGCGACGTCATGGGCTTTGTCTGCTAACATAACAAAGTGAAATTTTTTATCGTACTCCGTGTTCTAACGTTGTCAGTTCCGCAGAACCTAGTTCGGCAAACAAAGAAAAATGCAAGGTTCTCTTGTTACGCCTGGTTCACGTGTACGTCGATCGCAGACGGGGCGGAAAGCTAGAACAGCCAACCAGAAACCGTCCTCGTTTTCCGCACAAGCCACCCCGAAAAGTTGAACTAACGCTGAAATTTTGAATTTTACACAGATATTTATCAAACAAATGTAGTTTGGAAATGAACCGATATGTAGCACTAAATTATAAAAAATTAAAGGTTCTCTAAAAAAAAAATCTATAAAATTCGTACTACATCAAAACTATTAAAGAAGATAAAAAAACATTGCAGCGTCTAGTTTGTCGTCCATTACTTACTTCAAAAAGTTGGTATTAAATCTAATGAAGGAACCAGCGTGGTCGTAAAGTGAGCTTACTACCAAACACCAATATGGTAGCCCAGAAAATCAGCTTACATGTGAACCACCATCGGTTCTATCGGCACTGTCTTTTCGGCGTAGATGTACATAAAGCTTTATATTGTTGAGTTGAAACTTTATCCATGCATGCTATGTTAAGTTAGTTTAGGTTGTTGGATTAGGTCAGGTTGCATAAAATCAAATAATATGTAAAATGTCAGCATTACATTCTCATTTAATATAGAATGAAATAATGCTTTACATTAATATAGAGAGGGTTTTTGGTGTATCCTAGCAATATGAGTGGCGAGTGTTAATGTCCATATACATTATTGCATTAAATATACAATAACAAGGAAATATGCTTCCTTTCATGTTTACATTTCCAAATTTCTTCATTAAATTAAAAAATTGGAATAACATTTCCTGGCTATATATAAAAATTACAACACCATCACGAAACTCCTAAACTGGTTTGACCTGTACCTCGCATTTAATCTTTAAAAATAATAGAATAACAACAACACTTGTGCAGTAATTTGTGTTTATTTTCCTGGCGACAAAAACATTAGTTACAAATTCAAATCTTCTTAATAATGGATGTGCGTAGACGTCACGAGCGTGAACCCAACCAGGAACTTCAGGTGAAAAAAAGAATAATAAACACGTAAGAAAGAATCATTGTGAATTCTACGGTATAGTCTATTTGCAGTTTCTTCACATTTTTTGAACCAAACCTATGAAAAATCGCTTTATTTATGACGAATTTGGTTGTTTCCACAAGCGTTTTATACTTCTGTTAACATAAAACCACCTTTTTTTTTATTAAATTGAACTTCTAGTTATATCTTATCTAAAAATTGTAATATTTCTTTTGTAATAAAACACTAATAAAAACTGGCAGAAAATGGGTGTGTTGGTAACGCCCAGTAATAAATAGTTCTCAAGCAAAATATGATTACACTGACTGCGCACGAATGCGGTGCGTTGGCGCTTTGGTGTAGCTTTCTAGACTAGGTTAAGCTTTGTTTTCCATGCAGCGGAGGAATATCCGGGAAGTAAATTTAGAAGGGCTGTAGAAAAGTTGGAAGTAGTCCTAACCGCGAATGGACTATACAATGCCTCATTACAACATTTCTAATAACGAGACTGTTCATGACACACCGAATCTTGTAGGTTAGGGTAGGTTAGGAAAAAAAATAGCACCGAGGTAGAAGGGAGCTACTAACTTCTCTGGCTCTGGCACCTGCGGGATTCCCCCCGCCGTAATTTCCTGGCCGGAAAGGCTGGCAGGTAGCACGGGACCACCCAACCACTCGTCCTCTCTCTACAATGAGAGCCTTTGTTCGCGCCCCGAGGGTCTGGTCGCGACTGCACAGGGCGACCAGTTCTCCACGTAGCCCCCGCGGGGCTGCGAAGCTTCAGCCGAATGCCATCTTAAGGCAGCCACGCAATTACGATGCTCATTTGTCACGGTGAACATTCATCCAGGGCCATTAGTACGTCTGCACAATGCATCCGTTCTGAGCTTCCATCGTACATTTGTAATACACTGCACATGCTCTGAGGGCAACAAAAAAAATAAAGAGCTGTAGTGAGGTTTATTTTACTCTGGCTAGGAAGCTCAATGCGAATAGTTTGGCAACTAAAAATTCTCGCCGCCAGGTAGCGCTGGCGTCACATGCGTTACAGATGTTAACGTTTTGTTAGTAAACAAGTGGAGTAGTTGCAATTTTAATACAATAAGTATCATTTTGTACAACCTTCCGATTTGTATTTTGTTATATCCCACGCAAAGAAAAAAAATCTTTCCTCCTAGCGCTTGAGTGAAAATCTAACGAAACAATTCAAAATGTTGTTAATATCCAGCAGTAAAACAGGGTTAAGCAAAAAGTGTTATTACAAAATTACTAACTTAATTTTTTTTTCTCATTAGCGTGTTTAAAAAAGCTCAATGCTAAACACGGTCGTATTTGTACTGTTTACTCTTGTACACAGATTTGAAGGGCGTGAATAATAGTTACAAAATAAAGTTAATGTGTGATTAATATTTTGGCAGATGAAAGTATCACAATTCGAGCCAAACACAAACTTGTACACATAAATAAATATAATTTCTCAATTTACCACCAGTTTTAAAGCGATCTATTTGGAAGACCAGTGCACCTTGCGGTGGAAAATTTTCTTATGCCAAACTCTCTCATAAGGAACCTCGTTTTGTTCCCAACCTAGGTTAAATCAACCATAGTTGCAGGCTGCTTGGAGTCAATTCATAAGCAGTTTCAAAATTAAACTTTAAGTAAACATGACAGTAACCACGTACACTGAAGAGCCAAAAAAACTGGTACACCTGCCTAATATAGTGTACGGCCCTCGCAAGCACGCAGAAGTGCCGCAAGACGACGTGACGTGGACTCGACTAATGTCTGAAGGTATGCAGGAGGCATTGAAATCTGCGCCAATTTGAGAAAGGGTTGTATGTCTGTCACGTTTAATGATTCTTGTCAGTCGTCATTTGTCCCGATCTTTTTCCGGCCACAGCGATGTCGAAGATTTGATGTTTTACCGAATTCCCTATATTCACGGTACACTCGTGAAATGGTCGTACGCGAAAATCCTAATTTTATCGCTACCTCGGAGGTGCTATGTCCTATCTCTCGTGCGCCGATTATAACACCACGTTCAAACTTACTTAAATCTTGTTAACCTACCATTGTAGCCGCAGTAACCGATCTAGCAACTTTGCCAGACGCTTGTTGTCTTATATAGACGCTGGCTACTGCATCGCGTTACTCCGATTGGTTCCATACCTCTGTTATTTGCATACGCACGCCTATACCAGTTTTTTTGGCTCTTCATTGTATATTTTATCTTAGGCACTAACTGCTGTGCTCATTGTAAGTGACAGTGAATTAGGAAAAGTAATTTTATGCAGTGACGTGGTTTTTAAAGCGTAAAACTCAAATTTTATTACGACTGAAAATTTCTCATTAAATTTGATGGCAATCGGAGTGAGGAATGGTGCAATAGTAATAAAGTCAAGTTGGTAACACATTCACAATGTTCCTTGATCGACACGCGGGTATTGGTAAACCAGTTCCTTGTTATGTCATATTTTACACGATATGGAATATGCGCAGGAGTGATACGCAACAGACAGACAAAAATAAACTGAGCCTTTGTTCACAATCATAGCTACCCAATGTAAAGCCCACAATATACTTGTCGGAGGTAATTTGGCCTTGATATTCTGTAGCGACCACAATATGTTATTCCGTATGACGTCGCGAACTGGCACTGAAGCTACGCTGTGCTTTGAAACTGACAACTCGATTGGCGGGTACGTGCTGTATTCCTCTTAAGTTTGTAGGGCACAATTTTGTCTTAAGGGTCCTGCCTATATGGAGCTGTTTTCCGAGTTTGAGTCTTTAGAATCGCGGGGAAGTTAAGGGCGACATTGCCACGCGCATCAAGAGCGCTATCGCCGCTAAGCACATGGCTCTGAACTGGCGTGGAGTGTTCTAGCCGTGCTTAGTGTACTTGTGGAGTGGAGTGGAAAGACTTGGGCTGCTCTTGACATCGTGGTCTTGAGAGCCGATGAGGGTGAAACTAGGTGAGAATGGAGCGGCGCCGGAATGCAAGGACGGGGGAAACGGGAACCTCCCGAGAAACCTCACCTACCAGCGGTCATCGTCCGGCACGATTCCCAATTGCGAAAATCCGGAGGGACTCAGCCGGGGATGGAACCCGGTTTGCCTTGGTGGGAGGCGGGCAGTCTAACAGCTCAGTCACTGCGGCCTCTTTATCTATGGAATTATAAGCGGTTTCCGTGTAATTTTATAGGTGAAAAGTCTGCAGCAAGGTTCAATACAGGCTCCTATCATAGTTTAGCTAGTGTCTCAGTAGTATTTTTTAAGACAGAGCAGCCTGGGAAAAAGCATTTATAACGATGTTGGATGGTTCCAAAATAATATCGATAGTGGTCATCTGAGGCTTAACATAGCGACGACACGTTTAATAATTTCTTTGAAAACCAGTATTCCAAACATCCTGCTACGCAATCGAAGCGCCCAGTCCTCCATAATCACACAGAGGTAGTCGTGACTAATTATAGCTGGGTTTGTTTGCATTCACCGCGTGGGACCGGGATATAACGACGACCGACTTCACAGGTTTCCAAATGAACTCTCTCACAACCAGCCTATCGACGAATCGTCTATCGCTTCTTCTGTTGCCCAACATTTGGGAACGGATTGCAGAAACCATGAGCCGTCCTTGAAATCAGTGTCGTATACGCAACCACTTCACCTTCGGCTATGCCGTGGGAACGAATTCCAAATAGGTAGAGGCTATTCACGGTAAAGTGAGCACTTTTGAAAGCCCTCTCATTTGCGATAATAGCCAGTAAATATATTTTATTGTAGCCTTAGACGTTAACTTCCGAGTGCTGTGGTATATAAACACTGTACTAATTACTTACATGACAATATATTTTTTTCAAAACGATTGTTGAAATATAAAAAAGCATGGTAGAAAAGAGAAAATAACTAGGGCCTCAACAGTGCTCACTTTACCGTGAACAGTTTATACGCTATTTTTACTCAAAGTTATTTGTCCTTTATGACACCTCGCCTGAAAGTCCGAAGTTCGGACTTAAATTCACTTGGCCTGAGACTCTCGTAGTTAAAAGTTGTTTGGCCTAAAATCGTTACATAAAATAATTATGCATAAAAGTCTTTAGATTTACAAGTCATTTGACATAAAAGTCGCCTGGCCTAAATATTATTAGGTTAAATGGCATTTAAAGCTAAACCTCCTGCTCACTAGTGCATTGCTTACTCTGTGCGTTCCTGATCCTGAAGCCAATCAACCACCTAACAAACGTCTGCCTTTTGTTCCTGACCATTTGCCGCAGCAGCAACTTATTCGAGCTGGTCGACACTAAAAGTCTGACCTTCAGCTACGGCAGTCGAATCCAGGAGACAACAACTTAATTTCATCCATGACGCTCCCGTTTCCCCCGCCCTTGCAATTCCGGCGCTGCTCCATATCCACCTCATTCCACCCTCATTGAATCTTAAGACCTCAATGTTAAGGCCACCCAAATCTCTCCAGTTCGTGCTGAACCTGCTCGAAGAGACGAAAACGACGCGCAGACTTAACAGTACTTTGAATACGTCCCAGTTGCCCTTAACAAGCTTTGTCCGTCCCATTTATGCGGCCAGTAGTCGGCGCTAGCAAACAGGACATTCTATTAGGTTACTACACTTCTGATTGTTGTGCGAACAATATAAATACTGCTGTAGTTGTTCTGCTGGAGGGGCTATGTGTTTTATAGTAGGGACGCAGTGGTCTGTTGTAGCAACCTTAAGTAGCGCAGCAAATACAATCACTGGCAGCATACAACAAACGGTTATATTGGTATTACTGTCTATGTTAACTATATTTAGATGGTACTCCCAACACTGTCTCTTTCTGAAAAATTTCTACGGCTCCTACAACTATATTTTTTCTCTGTGCGTGAATTACCTCCTGTTTTGCATTCATGGTTCGTCTTTGCTTGCTGTCCTCCAAGTTTCTTCTCTGTTTACTTTGTAGAGGTGGTGGGAAACGCCGTTGCAGCAAAGACATGACAATTTATTCTCTGATGGAAGGGGCTCGTGAAACAACTTGTTTCCTTTAAGCGCCCCTAGTTGTCACGATTAGCCTCTAAAGAACCGCAATTCACAGATAACCCATTATTATTTCAGTTCTAAAGAAATTATAAATTGCATTAGTATCTTGATTTGGGATGCTGACATTGCTAAGGAAAAACCACTCGTTTCCCGCTTCTCCTGGTGAAACTCACCAATAAGTCTCAAGTCAACTCGTTCAGATGCATTTTTCTTATAAAAAAAAAGCAGTTTATGCTTACACATTGACAGGTTATACGACTTATGCCTGGATTCATATTCATAGCTAATAGACTTACGCCATGAACTAATGCAGAACACGATAATGGAAATTTACAGATTTCTGGCAGCCGGTATAGAAAATCCAAGAAAAGGCAATAACAAGTAGCAACTTTTGCCAACATTGCGAACAAGATTTTGGCTAGAGCGATACATTTCTGCCGGTATATTTCCTACGTTTTAAATGTACAAAGTATTATGCCAAAATAATGTTCGCAAAGTTGGCAGAAACTGTTATTTAGGATTGCTTCCAAAGATTTGCAGAGTTCATTTAACACATAAAAAAATTAGTTGACTCATCAATGTGTTTATATGAAGCGGAATACACGTAAAATATAGGTGTGAACCTAAAGGTCTTTCTTTTTTAAATATGGCTGTATTGAAAAACTGAAGTCCAAAAAGAATGTTCCAAAAACACGATGCCACCGTACCACACAAGCAAAGAAAAAACTAATAATAGTAATAAAACGAAAATAGACTTTAAGAATTTGTTAATGTCAGAAGAAATAGAAGTACGATTTATTTTCCTGGTTCCCTTCTTGTGGAAATAATCATGACAATCATAATAATCTATAGCGTCCAATTTCTTAGAAAAAGCTCTTTTAAAAACAATTTTTTTTATTATTTTACATAACCATATAGGCCTACAGAGACAACGCCTTCTTTCGTAGTTGCTTGTGCATATTTTGCAACATAAATTAAGAGTTAATTATACGTGTTTTAAAAATGTCTGCACAGTAACATTTAAAATTTATAGTCCTTCAATATTTATACGTACAGCCTTAATTTGGCGTATTCGTGAATCTGAGCTGGTTCGGTAAAATTATTAATCGTAAGGATAATTTCTTCACATTTTACCAGTACCATAATACGGGTGTAATTATTTTCGTGCGTTTCTAAGAAACGCTCGATATGTTTGACACGAACAGGCGGTACTCGCATTTTCTAATTAATCGCATACGAAAAAAAAAATCACAACTTAAGTGATACGCAGAACCACCAGGCGTTTAATACGAAACACGATGGAAGATAGCATCATTAATTTCAAGTGTCAGACCATTCCAAGAATTCTGCAACAAAAGAAATGACGGTGAAAGTGCACATCATTTTCATTAATCACGCCCAAAAAGCAAAGCAAGTTTGGTCCTCCTACCTGAAGCTGTGTAAAACTTCTAAGCCAGGCAATGAAGGGCATTATTCTAAGGGCTATAGTGGCTAATTGTCATTACGCTCAGAAGAATGAGCTAGTGGGCAAGTCTTTCAAACATGCAGCTAGATATACTAAGATCTCAGGTGGCAACGCCATATTTTTATTGATTTAAATTCTTTATCAAATTTTATATTTTCTCGAGTCCTTCAAAACAATGTTCGCTTTATGGAGAAAGTGTTGAAATTTGTATTTGTTTTTACTAAACGAAGTCATTTTAACAATAAAGCAAATTTTCTTCTGAATGTGTGTATTAAAAAATAATAGCAAAAAAACAAAGAAGCTCAACATATGAGATATCTACAGACATTCTTGACCACAAGAGGCAAGAAAATAATTCTTCTGTCACCGGTAATGATGAGAGTGAGGCTTCTGTCACCGACAATAATGACTGAAATTCTAATCAGTCAGGGGACTTGGAAAAATTCCGAAACACCACCCACCACCACATCCTTAACGTAGAAAATGTTCGAATCAGCAGCAGGACGTGTCACTGTATAATTTCCATATTTTTTTTTTTAACGATTAGTCTGTCGACATAACAGCGGAGCCATTAGTGTAAGTGTATTCAATCAAAATCCCTATTGCTGATCTGCGCATGTTCCTTTTGATATTCACCTGCCCAAAAAATGAGAGCGGTCACCTTCTGGGCGTCAATAGGCCATGGCTACAATTACGATCTCGGGTGTTGTCGTGTATGAAATTTCATCACTTGCGTTAGCTTACGTTGGTATTTGAAAATATCTTCACTTACGTCTTTCAGGCACTGAATAGGGGACGTTAAAAGATAAAAATAATAATAATTAATCGTCACTAATATTATATGGAGGAACATTTATAGCTCTTGGATCAGAGTGTCTTTGGTACAGTTCCCTTGTGAATCTCTAAATAGTTTAAAACAAAGTCGCTTATCCGCGTCTGTCTGTGTATTCGCTTAGTACTTCTAAACTACTTGATGGATTTTGATGCGATTTTCAACATGATTTAGAGAATTTCTTGAGGAAGATGTTGGTGTATAAAACATTTATATTTAATGTAAGGATAGTAGAGAAATGTCTACGCTTGTCGTGAAAAACAGCTTTTTGGGCGCTTACATGGTTTGCGCTGACCAAACCATAAGATATACATAAAATTAATGAACCAAAGAATTATAGCTCTCAAGACGTTTTACAGAAACGTCCGCGATAGCATATGTTTATCTTTTAAGGATGACCCACAGTAACCATTTTTGTCTTTCAAAGTTTGATCAAAAGTGATGGTTCACTTCCGAAGCCGTTTTGACCGACATAGTATTATTCCTTATTCAATTAAATATGTTAGTAACCTTAAGCATTTAGTTAAGATAAAATTTGTCCTGTACACCATAACAATTAAATAAATATCGTAGAAGATATCACAGGTTTTCCTATTATACCCGGGCAAAGCCAGGTAGTTCTGCTAGTTTAATATATTTAAGTATCAATAATTACGCTATAATTTGGTGCACAAGCTTAATTCTTGTGTACGGTTATGAATTGCACCACGCAAAAAAATATGCGTTAAGTGCAAAGTTAAAACCGCTCTACATTAACAATAACGCCCATTTTTAAGTATACAGTTAATTGAATCAACATTATTTTGTATGGTAAATCAATTCATACTCGTGAAATCATATGGGTTTGCGCTAAGTGATACTTATAAGTTAAAGTCCACTATGATGGAAGATATGCGTAGGTTAGGAAAAGGGAATATATTGTTCTTAAATATGATTGATATTATTATCCTGTTATCAATATTATTATCATATATACATCTGCATTATAATAAATTAATATTTTGGACACGTATGAATACGCTGCAGATTTATTGCGACGAATTTGAGTATTGGACGAATATAAAATGTTCCTGCGAAATTTGTACGTATACCACCCAACCCACATTTGGTAACAATATTTCCGTTTTTACTAGTATTTTATTTTACATATTAATGATTTCAATTTATAATTCAGCGTTATAATTAACGTAACAAATATAAATTCGAGGAAATGTGATTGGAATTTACAGTATAAGAATATTTGAATAAAGCGTAATTGTTTAGTGTTATATACAGATTTTGCACAGAAACTGGAATTTATTTAAATTTATAAATCAATTCGCTGCTCATGCACGCATCCTTCAAAAATTCAATTTACTGGCAATCAATCCATTCAATCAATATTTTAACGTTAATTTGCATTGTTATATTTCTTTCGACCGCGCCATAAAAGCCAAAACGCTTGGTCTTCGAGCAAGTTTGACTTTGGAACCAGTGGAATGGTTAATGACTATTAGATACCAGAAAACGTGTAATTTTATATCAAACCGCATGTCGTCTTTTCCTAGTCCCTCGTTCTCCTTGCGCCCTTTCTCACCGCGTTATAGAAGCGCCACGTTGTACAAACGTTTGGGTGGCATGCTTTATCAGTTAGTCTATTTGCAATTTTGTCGTTTAATGGCACGTAGTCAAAACTTAAGGAGCCAAATTTCTCAAGACCTCACGCCCTAAAGCAACAAGTTGGAGAATAATGAAAAAATTACATTAGGTCGACTAATACCGAATTCAAAATTAATGTTAATTATCTTGACTACCATAACAAACTAATATTTTCGTTGTTTAAACCTGCTGTAAGAATTATATTAAAATGAGCATGATCCGAATTACTTTAGAATTTTTTTTTTATTTCAACAAGCGTTAAAGCTAACACATCACAATTATTACGCTATAATAATAAAGTATTCCTTTGTTGTCCCCAAGACGTAACATTTCAGAGAAAGATAAAGGAAAACTAGTCTCAAAATGCTGTAATGATGTCCCTGGATGTTGACCCGTATCACGTCCTCACAGTCAATCTTACCGTTGCGAGGCAGCCAAGTATATCATCTGTAACGGCAATTCTACTAATTTCTTGAGAAGAAAAAATTACAAGGAAAAGGTCAGTAAATAATTGATCGTTCTGCATTGGGCAATGATAGGTTCAAAATGTAAAGAAAAGAAAAAAAGGGAGGGGGGGGAGTTATGGCCACACAGCAGACAGCGTTCGTTCAGTTGGAACAACCATGTCATTTCCCGTTCGATTACAGTAACTTTGTTGCTCTTCAAGCAAGATTATAGTTATGGTAAAGTAAAATTGGCCACCCGTATCGTAAATCATTAAGTGTGAATTTATTTTTAAATTTAAATCTTACACATTTTACATTGCGAATGAAGAATGTGTAAACTCGTAATTCCAGAAAAAGCATCAATTTAAGATTCTTATAAATATTTACAAAGATACTATTTTAACACATATCTAAAACGCTCATTGCTCAAAACAATTTGTACACTGCGGATTAATGACACCAAAAAACTAATTTTCTTGAAGATATATTATTCTTTAAACTGCGTTACACAAATGCTGCTTTCTTCAAAACAATTTTATTACTAGAGCATAGTTTTTCTGGGGTAACATACGAAGTTGATAGATGGAAGGAGGAATCAGAGGTTTTCTATGTCCGGAGGAAATAAATATTAAGATATAAAACAACTAAGACCCCAAAATTATGACTTATAATTTCAAAAACCGTAAACATAAAAATTAATGAAATAGTTCATAACCGACGTGTGATATATATATATATATATATATATATATATATATATATACACACACACTGTAGATCTAAATTATATATCGAGACGCATTTTAACGGGGGTTTGCATTCTCTTTTCTATTAGGCTTGAGGAAATTCAAGTTGATCAGACATATTGCAGCAGAATGTAAAGCTGGCAAAAATAAATATATTTTTGTATGAGAATCCGGTTGCTAGGATGGAGTTAGCACCCGCTGAAGTGACGACACACTCATTACTGAAACTTGTAGACTCTCGTTGTTCCCATGAAGGCATATTGACATAAAAATAATACCGTAGTGGAGAAGAGACGAAATACTGAAGAACCATTCATCAGCAACGACCGCCTCTTTTTACGCACGAAATAAATGTTTAGTCGGGTCTGCCGGGGTTCGAGCCCAGATCGTTGTGAGAGAAGCGCACAGTGGGGATCGCACCACACCACCATTGTGATTACCAACACAGGCTAAATACGAGGAAGGCCGTATTGCCGTGAATCGTGCCGGACTTTGACGCTGGTCGGCGGGTTCTCCCGGGGATTTCCCGTTTTACCTGCCCTTGCACTCCGGCGCTGCTCCATACTCACCTCACTTCAACCTATCGGTTCTCAATACCCCGAGGCTTAATGGCCGCCCGAAACTCGCAACTCCAATTTTTCTGCGCTACATTCACAAATTCCACAGCTTCGATTGGCTCTGAGAGTATATATATAGGCTGTTCACGGTAAACTGAGCACGATTGAAAGCCCTGATAAAATTTAACTTGTATGCACGTTGTGTATTCTTACCCCATATGTCAAATTAACATTGCCGCCGGCCTGATCACTTTATTCATACGTCGGCCTAGTGAAATTTCGAAATTTTTATAGAAGTAAAACGTTTACAATTTCATTAATTTTTACACCTGTATGCATTTAAAAACCGAAAGTAAAATTGATAGCGTCAGTACTCACAAATTGTTTCAATTTTACCTCCACCTTTCATGAAGCCATGCTCAATTACTACTTCCAGGATATTCCTCCGCCTCATGTAAACAAAGCTTAACCAAGTCTTGAAAATTACACCGAAAGGACATTGCACGGCATTCGTGCGCACACAGTGTAATAATATTTTGCATAAAATCTATTTCTTACTAGGCATTACCAACACGCCAATTTTCTTTCTGTTCGCATTCATATTAGTTATATATGATATACCATAATTTATAAATAAAATATAAGTAAAAGTTTAATTTAACCAAAAATAAGGCACTTTTATGTTAACAGGGGTGTAAAACGCATATGATGCATGACATGTTTAAGAATCAAAAATTGTTTATTTATTAATCATTGTTCGTTATCTGCAAACGTTTGCTACATACACTGAAGAGCCAAAAAAACTGGTACACTTGCCTAATATCGTGTAGGGCCCCCGCAAGCACGCAGAAGTGCCGCAAGACGACGTGGCATGGACTCGACTGATGTCTGAAGGTATGCAGGAGGCAATTCACACCAATAATCCTGTAGGGCAGTTCACAAATCCATAGCAGTGCGAGGCGATGGAGATCTCTTCTGAGCATCACGTTGCAAGGCATCCCAGATATGCTCAATAATGTTCATGTCTGGTGATTTGGGTGGCCAATGGAAGTGTCTAAAGTCAGAAGAGTGTTCCTGGAGCAACTCGGTAGCAACTCTCGACGTGTGGGGTGTCGCATTGTCCTGCTGGAATTGTCCACGTCCGTCGGAATGCACAATGGACATGAATGGGTGCAGGTGATCGGACAGGATGCTTACGTATCTGTCACCTGTCAGAGTCGTATCTAGGCGTATCAGGGGTCCCATTTCACGCCAACTGCACACGCCCCATACCATGACAGAGCCTCCACCAGCTTTAACAGCCCCCTCTTGACATGTAGGGCCCATGGATTCGTGAGGATATCTCCATACCCGTACACGTCCATCCACCCGATACAATTGGAAACGAGACTCGTCAGACCAGGCAACGTGTTTCCAGTCATCAACAGTCCAATGGCGGTGTTGGCGGGCCCAGGCGAGGCGTAAAGCTTTGTGTCGTGCAGTCAACAACGGGACACGAGTGGGCCTTCGGCTTCGAAAGCCCATATAAATGATGGTTCGTTGAATAGATCGCATGCTAGCACTTGTTGATGCCCCAGCATTGAAATCTGCGCCAATTTGAGAAAGGGTTGCACGTCTGTCACGTTTAATGATTCTCGTCAGTCGTCGTTTGTCCCGTTCGTTCACGATCTTTTTCCGGCCGCAGCGATGTCGAAGATTTGATGTTTTACCGGATTCCCGATATTTACGGTACACTCGTGAAATCTTCGTACGCAACAATTTAAATGTTATCGCTACCTCGGAGATGTTATGTCCCATCTCTCGTGCGCCGACTATAACACCACGTTCAAACTCACTTAAATCTTGATAACCTGCCAGGGGTCGGTGTGGCCGAGTGGTCAAGGTGGACCTTACTTGGTGCCCCTGAGGCCCGCCCCTACTAGAGCTGGTCCGGTAGCGCCCTAGGTTGGATTGAAGTGTAGAGGCTGGGAGAGGAGGGGCCTTCTCTCCAACGGCGGATTGGACAAATACACCGACTCTAATTTTTCATAATAAATATCCTTGCTATTGTTGTGCGCCTGAGTTGTCGCAGGGTTCTCGGTTCGATCCCCGGGCGGTGCGAACCCGGAATTTTTAACGCGTGATTAGAACTTCGCAGAAGATGTTGATGGTCAGCTGGTTTTCTCTGGTTCTTCCCGATTTATCTTCTCGGTCAATACACTCCTTGCGCGTAATCACCATGCATGCCGATATTTGCGTAGTTAAATTGAACGCCAACGCCAGCGATATGCAATGTGTTCTAGGTTTGATTCACGTGTGTGAATCCTATGGAAGCTTCCTATGGAAGCAGCCCTATAGATTAGCCTAATGGCATGTGCGGAATTACCAAAAGGCCTGCTTGACTGGAGGTACAATGCGTGTTCATGCCCTAGAAACGCGGGAGCACTAAGAACCAACCACGCACGCGCGTCAGATGTGTTGTCGCCTCTATGGTCAAGGCTCTTGAACTGTCGTAGCCTTTTCACAGACAACAACCGTGCACTAAAATAAAAGTGTCATGACATCTTATGTGCAGCTTTGAGGGTTCTGATTATAACATAAAAAGTTTTACTAAAAACATTAATGTTACTCATTTCCTCTCTGGAAAAAAGACACATTACAATAAAACTAAAAAACTAATAAACGAATATTTTCGTATGTAGTATTCATTAAGAGCCGTAACTTTTTTTTTTGTATTAAAACGTATTTTGTAGAGCTGGACATACACAGTTCGTCTTCCTTACCAAAGGTCGTCTTCACAAGTCAATACAGTATTAGAAGACAATTAGCTCTTTGCACCATATCGCTTTACCGATATAGGTCGACGACTACTCGTGGGCCTACGTTCTTAACAATATCATTATTCGTGTATGCGCCTCGTACTGCGCTGCTCAATTTTGGAAAACTAATACGTATTTCGAAACGGTCAAACACGGTTACAATTGGCCTCACGTCTAAGGGAGTAGGCGGGGGGGGGGGGATTCCCAACCAGTAACTGCATAAATTTCAACGTGATGATCTACTCTCATATTTACAGTGACGTTGGCAGCGGGTTATGAAAAGTAGCTGTGTGTGTATTACAATGGCCCGCCTACCTGGCGTTTCTTCTGCGTTGGAGAGTGTTTGAAATACGCGCTATTCCACGAAACTATTAAACGTGCGCCCAAGGTGCTGATCTATGAAATGAACACGTACTTCAGACGAGGTCTATTGAGTGTTTTCAAGGAGTCATGCACATTAGAAACACTACTTCAGAGCATTCTAACATGGTTAAAAACTGCTTTTACAAAACGCCGAATTTCTACATTAACGCGTAATATACACATATACAAACACAAGAGCCGTGCATTGAACCTTACCGCAGACTGTCCACCAATAGAATGATATGGTCACCACTTAAAGTCTCGTAGGTACACGCAGCACGACGGGAACTCTTCACGCCAGTTCAGGGCCTGGCCCGTAGAGGCAATGGCGCACTTTATGATTGTAACAGCGTACCTGCATCCACTCTGCTACCATAAATATTGAAATTAAGTACTGAATTTCCACAAGGCCAGAGCACCGCCAAAATAAACAACTACACTCTACGACGACCGTAAGCACATTCGCTTAGTTCTCAGTTCTCAATCCTTTATAATTTGTTACATGCTGAGAACAAAATCGCAACAAGTTTTACATTTTCTTTGATCTTTATTGACAAACGACGGGAACATTGTAACACGTTTTGGAATCGAACGAACGTTTTAAAACACGCCTGGTTAAACAAGTTTTGTATCTGTAAGAAATTATGAAATACTGTTTTAGAACTAGATGTTTCAGAACATGTTGCAAAGTGTAAATGAGGCTTTAATTAACTCAGTTATTTCTCTCTGTGGTTGAAATATATCGACGAGATACATCGATATATCGTTGATATAATATAGTCACTTCGATATATCGATATTTTTTCAACATCTCTGACTGCGAATATACTTATATTCATTGATTCCGATTTAGAGTCAACCAGATAGGCCCTTCCAATTCACTATTTTCTCAGGTCTCAGCCGTGTCGTTAACACCAAAAATACAATAAAAATTTATTCATGTTTAAAAAATATAAACTAGTAACAACTAAAATATCTGTGCTCAGTTTGTAACTACGAGATAATTAGAAATATAATTTCATTTTTAATGTATAGTAAATTACACAACGACAATTTTTTTTAACTACACTCGATAGTTGCACAGTTGCTGCCCTGTCCTACTTAATGCTTTGTGACTTGAACGGTGTTATGTCCACAGAGATGAAATCGTTGATTTTCGATATGCTTTGTTAGACAGTCGTTTAAAGTACAAAGGTGTTCGAAAAAAAATGAGGATCGCCAGTCTTTAATGTCTAATTATAGAAAGAATTGGATGTCAACCCCCGAAATAATGTATACCACTTTGAACAGTAGGAAAAAAAAAACTTAAGACAAATGCGGTTACCTAAACAATGTTTAGCGTGACGCAGATAAGTTCCCTAGATTGTCTAATCAGTATAGCCAATATCTGAATTCATAGCTTTTCATTCGTGTTGATGTGCATTGACGAATGTTCTTATGTTGGCTATATAATTGCGACCTATTTCAATAACCATTTGGTATAAACCTGTTTACATTTTGTAGCTCAAAATAAGAGCCCGTCTCAATACATGGAAGTGTCGCCTCTCTACTGTACTTGCTCTGCGCAACCAGCCAGCCAGTCGGCGAGGGTGAAGCGGCCCTTACTTTTCATTACCGTCGGCCGTGTGTGCGCGTCTACCGTCTCCCTTCTTCACTGTACTCTATCTGTCCTTTTTTTTCTTCTTTTTAATTTCCTCTTGGGCTTCCCCCCTAACGACTCCGGCGTTGGGAAGGGGGGGTGCGTGACTGTTGGCCCGAAAAACAGGCTAGGTTGTCCGCCACCTGCCTCGAGCCCTCGCCGACAATGAGATGTTGATTTGTCTGAGCCACCTCCCCGGATGTAGGCGCCATTGGTGGTCGACCAGCTGCTCTCCTTATTCTTCTTCTTTTTGCTCTCCACCTGATCTCCTCTCCTCCTCCTCCCCCCGCCAATATCACAAACGTGTCCTACCTTCCGCCACCCGCAGAAACATTGCACCTTCTGCAATGATGCCGGGAAAAATTACCCGTTTTACAGGACATTTTTAGTGGTTCGCGGGTAAAGGTTTTGGTTGTTGTTGGTAGTGGTGGCTGGTATTATTAACAGTTGAAGCACAGGGCGCTAGATGGCTCAAAAGGCGGTTGATGGTTGGGGTCGATGGTTGATGGTTGGTGTTGGTAACAGTCAAAGTACAGGGCGATATAAGCGAGATGGCTTAACAGGTTATTGGTGATTGGTGGTTGGGGTTTGTGGATGGTGGTTGGTCCTAAAATTATTTCAACTCGCGGTTAGTTGTTGGCGTTGTAGCGAGTTGTAATACCTTGAACTTTTACCTCCACGGACCAATCAGAGTGCGTTTTCTAGGTTATGAACGAGTGACTGTGGAATAGATTCAACATAGTGGAAAGTAGTCTTGAAAATAAATATATTTATATCAAGCTGATAATGCATTCTGTTACTTAGAACCCAGCAATTTTTTATATTAAAAATTTTATGTTCAGTGACGTATAACATATCTTACGAGTAAATTGAATTTCCAGGCTTTACGAAGCGGTTGCATAATTTCAGACTAATTGAGTTAGTTATGTGGGTATAAACACATCACAAAAAAAATGAAATATATACATACAGAATTCAAAATAGTATGGAATATACTACATAAAAGAAAGTACAGCAAACAATAAGTCACCAACAGTATCGATACAAAACGTTAAAGTCAAAGTTTTTTCGGACAAAAAAACTACATTTTCCCAATATCACAGACCAATAAACACGAAATAACAATAAACGTAACTTACTTGTGTGTCTGACTAGGAGGGTTTATTTCTTCCCACTGCGGCTTTGTACCATGTATGGCTCCCATGTGCATTGTACAGGTCCCTAACATGCCGTAACGTGATTGTATTCAAAGTGTTGATGTAATCTTCCGGACGAAGGTCCCATTCCAACTGGGCAGCTTTTATGAAATCTGGACGTGTATCTGCAGGTTGTGGACGATTAAAAACAGCTGTTTTGAGCTTGTCCCAGGCATATTCAATGCGTTAGTGCGCACTCTGTTGATCACAAAATAACTACATAACTTCTACCACCCAAACCGCCTTATATAGCAATATTAAAAACATTTCGAGGTGTATATTTTAATTATTTGCATAAGGAAATACTTAATGATTTAAATACAGCTTACTTCAGTGTGATTTATTACAAAAATGAAATACTATCAATAAAATTCTTGTTTGCTTAATAATTACAAAAATTCAAATTCCAGCAATAGTCAATCAAAACCAACGTTACACCTTTCTTTAGAATTTACTATCTAACACATCCGCAAACAATTCATAATAACGCCAACCCTGACTATTGTGCTATGGAACACTTTGCAAACAGACAAGAACCACCCCCAACCACCACCACCAACCGCTAATTGGACCGAAGGCTTAAAAAAGGTAAATTTAAATTTACTGCGTACTCAGATCAGCGTCTGCTAACGACTCTACCTACCAAACCGTACTCGGAGTTTCAATGGGCAATCAAAGTTAAAGAAATTCCTTCTCAGCGCAACTTCCTTAGAGAAGTTAAGAAATTATCAAAAAATTTTGTTCATTCTTCATATTTTTTTAAAGTGTAAATTTTAATGTTAAATTTAACCAAACCTCGAGAATACCAGATCCATTGTGTGCAGTCATTCCATGAAGAGCAAATCAATACATAAAACTAAGAAGAACGAAGCTCGCTTCTGCAGTTGTAACTTGCCTTACAAAAACAGCATCGTCCTTCGCAAAATCACAATCGAAAGAACCAATACTCCGGAAAATAGGCCTTGAAATATGTCTTCTCTTATAATAACTTGCTCGCCTCATGGTTCTGTGAATATTAATTGGGATTCACAACAAATTATATACGCACTGCTCCCGAACAACGCTTATATACTACTGGAGCATTCTGCGGCAGCGGTCAGTAAGACCAGGTGCTTAATAAAGTGTATGATGTAATAAGTACTTTCATTTTCACACCTCAGATCCCTTTACCACTTCCGAAAACAGGATTGACCTTGAAATAGCAAGTTGTTACGTGTCAGCCTGCTCCCGGAAGTTTGCATTGAGAAGGAATGTCTTAAACATTGATTCCCCGTTTAAACTCCGTGCTTGCAGGCTTGGTAGACAGCGCCCTTAAGGCCCCCGCCTACCTCAAGTTTTTTTCTGCGTTTGAGACCGAGAAGCGCGGGAGCGATAAGGGTGACATTGCTACGCGCATCAAGGGCGCCGTCGCCACTAAGCGCAAGGCTCCGAACTGGCATGCAGTGTTCTCGTCGCACTGCGTACGACCTATAGGACTTTCAGCGGTGATGGAGAGTCTGTAGGAAGGTTCAATACAGGGTCCTTGAGTAGTTTCGTATGTATCTGAAACATATATTTTGAGATACAACGTTTTGAAAAAGCAATTTTCAGCAATTTTGGAGTACTCTGAAATGGTGTTTCTAATGGACGCGAAAAATTGAAATTAATCAAATGGCCTCGTCTGTGTGTGTTATTTTCGTAGAACAACACATTGGACTTACGTTTAATAGTTTCGTAGAAAAACGGGCATTTCAAACACACTGCAAAGCATTTTAAACCCCAGGTAGGCGAGAGCCTTAACGGGAATAATATTCGTTGCTAAGGTTAGCAAGTCTTTGGCTGTGTTCGAATTCACCAGTTAACCGCCCTCACGTTGTTGCTGTCCGAATTCACAGCAAGCGTAAATTATGCACCCTAAAATGTCCCCTTCAGCCAAGGTCAGGAGTCACTTGCCCTTCTCGAACCCTAGATCGTATTCCGATGGGCAACTGTTTGAAATACTTCATTTGTTTTTGTTTGATTTGTGTCTACAACTCCGCACGGCCGCGAAAAACACTTTCTAACCTCACGAAGACAAATAAAACTGGGGGCCGCAGTGGTGTAGTGGTTAGACTACTTACCTCTCACCTAGGCGAAACGGTCTCGATTCCAGGAGGGGTCGCTGCCGAATTTTCGCTTGTGGGAATCGTGCCGGACGTTGCCACTAGCGGTTTTCTCGGGGATCTCCCGTTTCCCGCTCCCCTGCATTCCGCGGCTGCTCCATACTCACCTCGCTTCACCCTCATCGCCTTTCAAGACCTTGATTTTAAGTGCCACCCACATCTTTTCACTCTTCTCTCACTCACAAATGAAACTCGCATAGAGTGAAATTAGACAGAATAAAACTCGAGGTGGAAACGAACACGGGCGTCCGAATTCACTAACGAGTATTTCTCATCAAGGGAACAAGGGCTCGTGACACGGGAAGCAATCAAGGGTAAGTGATCAACGGCACGTTGCACTGAAATCGTACACAACCTTTGTGTGTGAAGACACTTCGTGCAACGAACATTTTATGTTCATTACTTTGTAAACGAAACTACCATATTATCACTTTATTTTAGAGTGCAATTGTTTTTTTGTGCGATAATAAAACATATCGCTGAACCAGCAAGACGGAATTATCCTGTGAATTACTAGTCCTCCAAAATTACAAAACGTTGCGTACGTGTTAAAATTTTCGTATCGCATTTCATAATCTGTGAATTAAAGCCTCCTCTAGTCGATAGTCAGTATATCACACCTTAAAAAAAGTACCCCACCACCTGTAAATTGGTAGATTATGAATGATGTTGTCTGGGACAATGCGCGTTACAAAGAGGCATTGAAATGACACACGTGGAATTCTGAACATTATATTGTGTTTTTTCATCCCATACCTTCTCTTTGGCCGAATGACTCAGTTATCCCGTTGGCACAAATCCTGTTTTTTTTTTAGATTGGTAATAATAACGATACTTATTTTATCTATGTTTTCTGTCTTCGCGAGTCTAGAGATAAAACTGCGACGGGCCGGTTGTATGGTTTAAGCGGGAAGCCTTGTAGTTGTCGACACAACTTATTTAACGGAAGTTTGTTGCTGCGATAGGAGAGACATTGCTGCTTATTGGATGAGTGAAATAATTTTGTGTTACAGTTTGCAGTTTACGGACCATGTAAAAGCATAGAAAACAGAACTGATTA
The DNA here is from genome assembly GCA_002778355.1 of Clitarchus hookeri. Classification (NCBI taxonomy): domain Eukaryota; kingdom Metazoa; phylum Arthropoda; class Insecta; order Phasmatodea; family Phasmatidae; genus Clitarchus; species Clitarchus hookeri. The sequence continues at coordinate 105,203 of NQII01006113.1, forward strand.
TAAAGTAGTAGGCCTACACACACACTAACAAAATTGTCAGTAAAGTACAATTTAAGTTGAATATGATAATTATGCATGTATTTCGTAAGAGTTAAAATATTGCTAGAATTTAGTTCCTTAAATGTGAAGCACTGCACCCGATTGTTCAACATCCAGAGTTCATTAAACAGTATTACAAAAGCTAATAAAACAAGTACAAGTACAAGTACAATTTAAGTTTCACATAAAAGAAGAATGCATATGTATACTAACACTGCAAAACATTTTGCTAGAGTTGACTTATTTGATTGTTTTGAAGTTAATACATACGAATATATTTTTAACAGCAATCAAGAACGTGTTTTAGAAAGCTTTTTTTTTCCCCTTGGCCGGGGGNCAGATTGAAACCAGTTAAAAAGTTCCATTTTCCTCACGTAAGCTGTAATTTTATACAGTGCAAACCTTGTTAACGTAATCGATATTTTATGTAACAAAGTAAAACTAAACTGCTTTTTTCCAAAACAGAAATGTATCCCACTGCAATATAATTATTTCATTTAAAACTAAATGCATGCACGCGTTTGTGCACGCACACACACACGGATTTACACCGGGCGTATTTGATTTTGACTAATTAACTTTGGCTGTAGGTTCATCGTGAGAAGATATGGTGAAAAGTTTATATGACATATGGTATAATGTACCTCCCAAGGACTGTAAACGCCATAGAAATATCACCTGAGTCACCATTTCATTGTAAATATTACATGGACAATTTAAACTTGAACTTCGAGGTCGTCATACAAACGTGTAATAAAACAAAGATACATAAACACAGCAAAACCCATGTTCCTGCACTTCGTGGCATTTTCATACGACTATCATTCCCTAAGGAATAATCGTTTTTGACTTGCTGCAGCCGTGACTTATTGTATGCCGGGCGTGTTGCCTGCCAGTTTAGCAGACCAATTCTTGGTTCTAAAACTATGCTCAAATTTCTCAAAATCGATGAGTATACGGTAGTGATATAAGACGACCTGTTTTGTCAGTTTCAACTTGCGATTAATAATTCGTTATTACTAATCCAATTATTATTTTATGTAAACATTCAGGGCATAATAATAGTGAAAACCCCAATAATTTCCACCGAAACAATATAGCCGACTGATAGCGACAAGTCTCGTTGTTTCACTTTGGCTGAGTATCGTTATTCATTTACACATTACGCAAACACTTGAAGTTCCATTTTAAATAGCGTTTGTAAAATATAAATTAAATGTAACTTATATAGTTGCTGAAAGTTGTAGCTCTAACTCACGCTGTTTGCGTATTTATATGATACTGTGCTGAACATTGTCATGCATAGAAATGTATTTGTTATATTATGATCCCAGTTACAGTTGATTGCATACAAATAAATAATAACAAATAAAACTTTTTTCGTGACTTGGATTGTGAACTTTTATGTATATTAATTCCTCATTCTAGAAATTAGACATCTGCGATTACATCTTGTCTACAATTATAACATAATAGTTTTTTTTCTTTGTGAAAACATTATTCCATAGTTTTCAGGGAATCTACAAGAATTTTAACCTTGTTCACTCACAGTGAAAATCCTCTACTTCTCTTCATTCAGAAGACATATTTTCACATTTTTCAGTTTTACCAGCAACACTAAAATTTGTGTAGCATGGAACATAAAGCCGATGTATTAGCACGTGCTCTTATCAACAAAAGTTGGTTACCGAGAATACCACGTGACCCGACATCATTTGGATCGGGTTTCTTTAGTATGTAACGAAAATAAACAAAATACGAATTTTACAAATATGAAGTACCTAGTCACAGTCACCACCACGTAAAAATAAACACTCTTCAATCATCTTAAACTCATATTTAAGTAAATAAATATATACATGCTGTTTAATAAAAGATAGGCCCTGCTTAAAGGATGGATAGTAGGTAATATCTGAAAGAAAAAAAAGTCAATAAACATATGGCTGATTCAGTTTCCCTTTCGTGTAATCGCTCTCCAAACCGAGGAGGCATTCCCATGGCGGACAGTGTATACATGCTAGGTACGCTGTCCAGAGTGTGTGACGTGCTACAATAAATGGTCAAAATGTGTACCATGGGTGTCAATACTGCTGTGTAGACGTAATTCCGATGGACGATCGCACCCTTACAAATTGGCAGTGGTTGGCACGAATGTATTGGAATGCGTCCACAACACGTTGCTGTATGATTTCTACAGTGGCAACAGTAGTGCTGTAAACCAACGCTTTCACATGCCCCATAGGTATAAATCGATGGGATTTAGGTCAGGTGATCGCACAGGCCATGCAATTGGTCCCCGGCATCCGATCCACTGTCCCGGATAAGAAGTGTCTAGGTAGGTCCTTGCTGTGTTGCAGAAATAAGCCGGTGCACCCGTCATGCTTGAACCATGCAGCTCTTCCGAGATGTAGCGAGACGTTCTCGAGCTATGTATCTCGATTTCGAGGAAGTTCTTGTACGTCTGCCAATTTAACCTTCCAGGTAACATAAGTGGGCCCACTAACAAATTGCCCACAAATCCGCCCCAGACATTTAACGTGGCCTGACGTTGATTCCGGGACTGCAGTAATGCATGAGGGTTATCATCCGCCTACTGGTGAGCATTGTGGAAGTTTATGACGCCGTCCCCAGTGAAGGTTGCCTCATCCGTCCAGAGCACGTGTTCTAGGAAGTGTGCGTTGTTATGGCTACCGCGACAATGCAGAAAGCCATCGGTTGCGGATAGTCGGTCTTGCTGAGTACAGCAGGTTCCCTTTCAGGATCCTCCACACAGTGGTATAGTGTACACGCTCTGCCCTTGCTATGTCTCTGGTTCTGCCCTCAGGGTGGTTATTAATGTGATTTAGTACTCACTGATCGACATGAACGGCCCTGGCACGTCGACGTCTTCCACTTTCTTCGGCGTGCCGGTCAAACCGCCCCGATTCCAGTTTAAATGTCTTTTCGTTTGGGCATCGCCTATTAGGAAATGTGCCCGCGTAAGCTTCATCTCTCCTCTGAACGATTATAGTTAGCGCATCCATACATTATAATCATGTCCATCTTTTCTGCATATATGTATTGCAGTATTTCATTTCACTGCATATGCACGTGTCTGGCGGAAAACATATCCACCACTCTGTGCAAACATAACCGCACTGCTGCAGCGTAAGTCTGCATCGCCTGCATCCGGCATGCAAACTCTGTCCGCCGTGGCAAGGTCCCATGGCCTCGGAGGACGATTACGCGAAATGGAAGCTGAATCGGCCATATATTTATTAACATTTTTCCTTCACATTTTACGTGCGATCCAACCTTTAAGCAGCACCCATATTTTTTTTAAAATCTGTATAGTGATTGTAGTAAATTATTAGTTCCATTAATTATAAGTTAATAGTGATCTAATATAATTTTGGTATACAGTAACAGTATGATGATTATGATGGGTCTGGTGCTATGTATTTTAAACGGTGGCTGAGTGACTGGCTAATGGTCTTCGGCTCGACTTGGACGAGCTCGGCAGTCTTCGACTCGACTTTGTGGTGAAGGAGTTGGGTTGTATAGTTTGTTGAGGAGGGGGGGTTTCGGAAGCCTTCGATTCTGGATTGTCAAATGTACTCGAGTGGCGGGGAAAGATTTGGGCGGCTCTTAAAACCGAGGTCTTGTGTGCCGATTAGGGTGAAGTGAGGTCAGTATGGAGCAGCGCCGAAACACAAGGGCGGAGAAAACGGGAGATACGTGAGAAAACCCGCCGATCAGCGGCATCGTCCGGCATGATTACAACATGCGAAAACCGAGAGCGACTCCACTGGGATTCGAACCCGATTCGCGTAGTTGGGAGGCGAATAGTCTGACCACTATACCACTGCGGCACCCGAATGTAACTGGAGGTCCTCAACAGTTACGACCACTAACCTTCAAAACACACATGTCTGTTTCTGATAGTCGGCGGCCGGATTGGTTTTATAGGCATAGGGTATGACAAGTAGCCAATATATTGTTTACGTCTGTTTTTTTTAATTCGTAGTTAATATAATGTATTAAATCGCGTGGAGCACCAAGCTTTATTCATTCCTCAATTTCATTCCTCAATGTTATTCCTCAATTTAATTCTTCAATTTATGGTACACTAGCTATAGTTTACATGGTTTTATAGAACGTGTTCGTGATTACGCATGTATTTCTTAATGTATTAAGCAGAACCATTGTAGTTTTGAATTATCAGAACTATTAACAATGTATATTTTTATTTGTACTGCAGAGATCAAGATGGTACGCCTGCGACTAGCGTCCCGACTTCGTCTTCGGCTGTGCCATCGCTGGCTCCAGCTGAGTTATGGACAGTTACATCGTCACCTGTGTCACTTCTGCATAAAACCTTCGTGTTCAAACACGATGCTCGAAGACACGAAAAGGATAGCTGCGTGAAGAATACAGGTCGAGTGGTACACAAGTGCGCAGATTCCGGAGTGTCATCTGCTAGACGCGAAGCGTGCAGAGACATACGAAAACCTGCATAGCTGTAGGACCTTCGCCTGCAAAAATCCTCGCGTACAATCTCCTTCGCCGCACCTCACGAGTGTACTTACCAAAACACTAAGGTTCAAGATGATCATCCACCATTGTGCCAGCCACTATCACGCCCAAGAATCGTTGCAGGGTCTGAGTTGGTTAACGACATTGGTTTCGTGGAGGCCGAAACGGCTTTCCGAAGTGAAGACGTATGTTGCACAATACGATAGCAGTTCGGCAAAGATTATATGCATATTTTTGGCTTAAATTGAGAAACACGACGTCTTGAAACCGCTACATGCCTCATCTTACATTGAACTGCCTGCAGCGATAAAAAAAACATGCGATAATCAACGCAAAAAACACAAGCGACCACATGTACTTTAAGTAGGCGATTCGGGCACATTTTGTGGAAGGTACAGATCTCCAGCGAATAGACTGACAGTATGAGGCCATGTAATCAAAATTTGATTTTTCTGAACATAAATTATTATTAATTATATCACCTCAGTCAACGTGTATTCCCTCAACGCCCGTACGTGGGGTCAAAGATGAAAAATCTGATAATTTCTAGTTGCTGTTGCTGACGACCGAGGACAAGAATGAGCATCATACCTACATGAAGAACTTTGAGAGTTTGGTGAGATCGTAGCTGACAGCTCATACCAACAATACCCACATATGCAAGCGTTGCTTCGCATTTTACCAAAAACCTACCAAGAAATTCCGGACCGTTGTGCCAGGAGTATTTAGAAGGACACAAGAAATACTGGGAAGAAAATATCCCTAATGAAAATCGAGATGTCGAAACTGGGTGAAGACGGCAGGCCACCAGTACTGAAATTCAAGAACTACCACTATATGAATAAATTGCCAATCGTTCTGTATAAGGACTTTGAGGTAAAACTCAAGCCCGTTCAGACCTATGAACCGGATCTCATTCACGAATACACATGTCTGCAAGAAGCACGAGGAGTACAACTATTGTATATATGTGCATATTCATAATAATGTAATTCGTGAACCGCTCACCTTGTCACTGACCAAATAACCAGTAATCTATAGGATGCCGGATGTGGAGAAGCCCTTCATGGATGCGATTGTGGATATAGGCAACGCAGTCAAAGGTATTTTCGCCACTTCAAAGCAGATCGAGCCTCTCACGCCAGCTGACAATGCGAGTCACACAATAGCGACGAGATGCTCTGCTATATCCGTACTCCATTAACACACGAAAATTACAAGGTGAGGGACCACGACCACTTCACCGGCCGCTACACTGGGCCTGCATGCACCAGCTGGGAACCGCTGCGCTGAAGACCGAAGAAACTTGTGGTGTTGAGCTACGGCGAGAATTTCATCAACATTAAGCTGGGATACCATACGAAAAACATAATTATCCCACATACGCTCGAGAAAATGATCACGTTTTCGAAGCAGCTGGGCGATCGTTTTTCCACCCAGTTCGTCGATACGTTCAGTTTCATTGCACCCAGACTCGCTTCCCTGGCCGAGTACTTGCCTCGAAATAAATTTAACAGCACGGCCACGTTCTTCAGCGCTGGCCAACTGGCCCTAGTCAAACGTATAGGAGTATTCCCGTACGATTATGTCGATTCACAGATAGGTTGAGCGAGCGGCGACTGTTCCCCCGTGAAGCGTTCTACAACAGCCTGACGGACTCGGGTATCAGCGACAAAGAATACGCTCATGCCCAGGCCGTCAGGCAAGAGTTTGGCAGCACGACCCTGGGAAAGTATTCCAACCTATGCCTGAAGATGGACGCACATATTTGGCTGATGTCCTCAAGAATTTCAGGGATTGTTGTATTTCGATATAAGGTCTGGACTGCCATTGTGCTGGCAAAGACGTGATGGAAATTGCATTCTACCCTATTTTATTTTCTCGTTAAGACGGCAATGGTTTGAAATGACGACAAAATTGTGAATACAAAATAAAAACACATGTTTGGGATATTTTGCAAAAACTTTAATGATCACCCCTCAAAATAGTTTTGTGTACACCAAAATAATAGGGTAATATGCCTTCAAATATTTTGTAGGTGTACTCAGAATTTTTTTGTCATTAAACTGTAATGAATAAAACCAATGTACAAAATCGGGGAGTTGAATACATATACACGATAATTATTTGCAGAAGTTTATCGTGAAGATGGCAAATTAATTAGTACATTTGATTGGCTTTAAACTTTACACACAGTACCATAATTTAGTGTGTATTCAAATAATGTCGATAATCTTTAGTTCTGCTTGTTAAAAACGTTCTTGCAGAACATTTTACTGTGCATATAAATAATGCAGTTGAATTTACCCCTTCGTTTCAGAATACACTGGCAAACATTTCACCAGAGTTAATTAAACTGTTACTGATTTGACTTATTTCAGAACCTAACTCCACCATACTGACATTGTACAAACCGTTCGCTGCTTGCAAAAAGACCTCACATTATAACTACAGAGAAAGGAAGAAAAAAAAACGAGTTGGCGAAATGCCCAGATTTGCTGCCCGCCCATTTAATGCCCCATGATTTGGGATTAAAGATACGCGAAATTAAAATTGTTTAATAGAACAGTAATGCCTGTTATCCATAGACTCGACATCATACAGCCAATTACATAGTAAAACTCAAGTAAGTTATGAAGATTGCCTGAAATTTTGAGATGCAGAGCAACTTCTGATATGAAAACTCCTTTTGTTTGTTTTTGGGATTTCTAACACGAAGACTTTGAAGGAGCCCAACCGAACCTCCACACATGATGTTCAAGAATCCAGAGCTCCCGTCATATCAAGTTTTCACGTGATGCTTTGAAATATGTTTTAAAATGAGGAAAGAGAAAGTTTAAAATTATTTATGTCTTCACGTTTTGTGTAGCAGCTATATGTATGTACAATATTTAAAAATCATTAAAACAAGTACCTTTTGTTAGTCTATATTTAAGAAGAAAAGTTTTTCTCCCTTTTTTTTTTTTCAAATCACCTTCAGCCAGAAACACGAGGGAATTTTTTTTTTAATATTCTTATTTTTCTTTTATTATCAAGAATCTTAACACTACCCATTGTATTCATAAAAATCTTTCGTTGGGTTTTACAATTTTGGCAAAGTCACTTAAAAATTTTTTTCAATAATGCCCGTACAATCTCAGAATTCAACTTCATTTTAAATCTTAAAAATCAATTATATTACTCTCCATTACATTAATACACCTGTTCAAAAGAATACTATTTTCGATTTAAATATCTGCATCCAACAACTAATTATACAATACACACTCTACATTATTTCGGCAAATTTTGTTAATAATTACACGCCGATATAATAAACAAAATGCTTTCAAACTTCACAATAATATGTAGAAACCCCGTGGTTTAAGAACTAAACTACAAATTCGCCTAATAGGCGACACTTACTGCATCTTATTGCAAGCAAGCCGAGACTACCCAACTCTTGCTGCTCTCGCCCTAGTTAATATATACGAAACGCTCATTTTATCTCCCCATCCCTGCGTTTCTGGGATGCCCCAACACAGGTAACAGTTATTTGCATTGTATCCAGTCATTTTAAATTCGCGAGACGGCATCGCGCAGTACAGTAGCACGCAGACAGACACGCATATAGTATATTCGCTGTTTATTCAACACTTTTTAAATCAATCCCTTGGAAAAGTCACCCTATGTACGATGTGTTTGGTGCTTTCCTAAATATGGCAAGTATTCAAAGCGTTTTATACATGTGTTAACGCCAGAGTACCTTATTATTACTAAAATTTTAAGTTTAACTTATATTCTATAAATGAGTTATAATATTTCATTTATAATTAGTATGAGTAAAAACAGTGAGAAAAAAGCTGCGTTGGTAACGCCTAGTAAGAAATAGTTCTTTTGCAAAATAATGTTACACTGAGTGCGCACGAATCCACTGCGTTCTCCTCCGGTGCAGTTTTCTATACTAGGTTAGGCCTTGTTTCCACTAGGCGGAGAGATGTCCTGGAAGTAGAAATTAAGCACGGGTTGGTAAATAACTGCGAGCGGACTATAGATCACGTAGCACTGGCGGGGTAGGGTAGTTGATGTCACACCACGCGATACAGTGAGTGAAGGACGGGGCAGGCACAAGTAAGCGTACCGGGGAGCCACCCCTCCCCCCCTCCATCTTAGTTGCTCTGACGCACTCGCCTGTCGCAGACAGGCAAGTCATTGCGGACGTAAAATGCTTTGTTCACTTGCGTGTAGGTTCGTGTGGAAATGAAACGAAGCTCTATCACAGGCTAACACCTCTTTATTAAAAATAATTGCTTGGTTTTTTTTTATCGAATACGCAAAATACCATCATTAAGTTAGGAAAATTTCAATGAGAGATAATCGTGCACATTGTTTGCTATCGGCAGGAGTAGTGAGTTTCCAAATTCAACTGGCTATTTCGCAGATTGTAGTATAATCACGCACAAACTGTTGAGTTTAATTATGTTTGCGCTGAAGTATGCATAGGGATAATGTGCTATAACTTATAGTTTTATTTCCGTCGGCAAATCAAACAAGCAAGGAAAATAAAAAGAAACAAGGGTGACACTACCTCACGAAAAATTTCAGCTCCTCCATAAAATATTATGTATAAAGAATAATACGCGGAACATTCGCGCGGCAATTAGCCCCGCCGGGCGTCCTGCTAGTTTGGCATAGCGAACGGGAGCTCGATTGGTGAGCTGCGTCAGAAGCGAATGAGCTGGAATGTTCTAGCGCAGTGGTTCCCAACCTTTTATGAGGTGTCGCCCCTTAGTGGAAGACAACTCACCCCTGTCGCCCCCCTTCTCTTAATACGGTATACCCTTATTTAAATGTAAGAAACAAGTTGTTGTAAAAATAATAGACTGAATTATTCTGTTAAATGTGTATTTTTATTACTATATACAACAAATAATTAACCAATGAAGATATATACAGAATTCTTCCTCTTATCAGTCTCGTCTCATGAGTTTGAGTTCAATTTAAATTTTGGGTATCTTGTAAACCTGTTGAAGAAACAAATTTTTTAGAATTATTTCAAATTAAATGAAGAGTGTAATAATTTGGTGGTTATGTGGGTATTTTAAGGCTGTACCGTATTTTGGATAAAGATAAAAAAAAAATTTGTTCCCTCAAAAAACTGCTTTTACGATTTTAATGAAATTTAAGTATTGTCCTTTTGAACCCAAAATAAATTTCACCCGGACATATTTGTAAATAGTACAGTTCAAAGTATTTTTTCTTTTAGCTACTCACGTTGCTAACCCGTGTACAACAACCATGGAAAGATTACTTTAACAAAGACATCTTCTTAGCTGTGTACAAATACCTGAACTTAAATTGTAGATTGCAGAATGAGAGTAAAAAAGTTGCGTCATAGAATTTTACAAAATGTTTATAATTTCAATTTAATTATTTACCTTTTTAATGGCTCCCTTGTGCTTGGTGGACTGCAGTCAAAGCCTGAATATCCGGCTGTATGTTGGTCAGGTGAAGGCGCAAGTCTCCTTTGGTACAAACATCCAATTTGTTCCTTTGTTTTGTAAGGAGCTGGATGACAGAGCTGAATCCCTTTTCCACTAAATATGTAGATGGAAATGAAATTAGAAGGGATTCAACTATTTCCCACAGTTTTGGATAAGAGTCCATGAGTTTTACCCAGGCTAACTCGTAACCATGCTGCTTAAAAATCATCTTTGCCTCACAGTCATATTTCAGGTCCAAAAACTCTGTCTGCAAAATATGTTCAAGGGTGTCCACCGCGTCAAACGAAAAAGGATCAAAAACCCAATCTGGAATTTTAAGATTGGCAATGTCTTCAAATCTTGATTCCATGTCACATTTTAGCTTGTCAAGGTGGTCCGTGAAAGTGAAGATTTGGTCATCTTGAAGATTGAGGGATTCTGAGCATTTTTGTAGGGATGGAAACTGACACAGTTCACCACGATCTATATTGCCTTTTAAAATGGCAAACTTGGCAATGAAGGAACTGATAATGCCTTTTGCTTTGATAAGATTCATCTTATTTCCTTGCAGCTTCCTGTTGACCTCATTGAGTTTTTCGAAAATATCAGTCAGATATGCAATCTCAAATTTGCGAAGTCTCAACGCTTGACTCAATTCAGGGTCACAAGAATCGAGAAACTCATTCACTGTATCGAACAATTCAAAAAATCGCCGCAAACAGTTTCCTTTTGAAAGCCACCTCACGGCCGTGTGAAGGAGCAACCGCTCAAATTCCTCATCATTTTCATGGCACAGTTGTCGGAAGAGACGGTCATTCAGGGCACTGGCTTTTATCTTATTTACCCCATTAATCACTAGTTGAAGAGTATCATGCAGTATACCACTTAACTTTTTTGCTGCTAAGTGTTGGCGATGGATGAAGCAGTGTATGGTGATAACGCCTGGAACTTCTTTCTTCAGGTGTGCCAGAAACCCAGCATGGCGACCAGACATGGCGGGAGCTCCGTCTGTAGCGCAGGCGCTTACGTTTGATAGTGGAATTTCCTTTTCCTCAAAATACTCTTTTACTACATTATAAATGGATGACCCCTTCGTATCAGTGATTAAACTTCTTGCAAACAACATTTCCTCGGTAATTTCTTTTTGCTCATTTATGAATCTCACATAGGCCAACAAAATTGCTTTGTTATCAATTACAGTAGATTCATCAATCTGTAATGCAAATCTACATTTTCTTAACATGTTTGTAAGTTTTGATTCGACGTCTGCAGCCATTTCATCAATTCGCCTGGAAACAGTATTGTTGCTTAAAGGCACTGATTGGCTTATTTTGTTACTAGAGCCCTCGCCTAACATAATTTCAACAATTTTTTTTGCAGCAGGTAAAACAAGAGTTTCGCCAATCGTGTGTGGTTTGCCACATTTAGCGATCAATAATGCTACCTCGTAAGAAGCAAGAAGACCTTTGTCAAGATTGGTTACTCGTTTTTTAAATAGTTCACTTACATTGGTACGTTTTTCTGCTTTAGCTTTGAGCTCTTGAAAATAACTGACGTCTTTATTCATTTTGTCACTGTGCACTCTTGATAAATGTTCTTTCATCCGCGAAGGCTTCATGGCTTCATTGCTACTAAATGTTTTATCACACAAAAGACAATGTGGAAACTGCACATTTTTTGGTGACACACTAAAACCGTATTTCAAATACTCAGCTGAGTACTGACGACACTTTTTCTTCGAATCCATCATGCGCGGTATTCCGTACTTCAAAACTAACGAACGAATACTAAACAGATAAGCACAATGTAATCGCAATGTCACTGGCGTAGCCTACTAGAAGACATATGACACACTGGGGTGAGTGTTGTGATTAACACGAAGACTAGATGTGCACGCACTAACGACAACACGGCCGCAACACTACTAACTTGTGATGGTAATGATAGTGGAGGGGCAGGGGGTAGCGCTGTGACCTTGCCAGCTAAAAATAGCTGGTGACTCAACTACTTCGCGCCAATTCCCTTACCGGCGCATGACCAACGATTCCCTGAGGAATAACGCAACTCTATCTTGCACACCTGCTTAGTATAATACAGATTATATTTTTTCCCATAATTTCCTTAAAAACGAGTGAATTTGTTTTTAAAACGATACCGTGTTTCTGCGACACTTAAGATTCTACTCTACAGAAGAGTTAGTTTATTTTTCTGCTTTTACATACTGATCGCCCCCCTGTCGCCCCCCACAAATATATCGCCCCCCTTAGAACCCAAATCGCCCACCGGGGGGCGATCGCCCCCAGGTTGGGAACCACTGTTCTAGCGTATCTCAGTGAGCCCCTTGGCACCGTTTACAGCGGACGATTCGTGAGGTTAGGAGATATTTGTGTTATCCAAAGTGGCATGTTAGATCGAGCAGCTTCATCAAGTTCAGCTTATGGGACATAATCAGACCCGGATAGCACAGCATATCAAGAATGCCAGCAAACAAAAAATAAATTATAATGCACACTGTAATAAATAAATGTAAAAATATAAAACTTTGCTATTTAATACTTTTTCGACATATTTTCCTTGCATTTTAATACAGACTACATTACAAATGAATGTAGGGCATATGCAAATTCATTAAGATTATATGGAGTTGGATGGTGAATTCTAATTCTTCTTGCATCGAAAGCAATTCAGTTAATTGGGGGATGGAGTATATATAAATATTTTACCTACAGTACACACTGAATCAGCTTTATGTTGTTGTTAATATTGTGTAGAGCTTATTAACGCCCTCCACTGTTATGCCTGAAAGCTTATTAGGGGACGGCTTACAAACAAACTTATCACCTAACTTAAACAAACACCCATGCTTTACCTGGGATTCGATCCCAGAACCTCCTGCACCTGAAACCGGCGGTACACTAACCGACTTCGTCACGGGAGGTTGGCATTGAATCAGCTGCAGGCTAAGTGTTATATTGTAATAAGCCCAACAAATATGTTGTCTACAAGATAGGGATGAGAGAACATGTAAAAATAAAGTGAAAAACTTGTAAATTCTATAAATCCAAAATCGCATATTCCGTGAGGAATGGGGGAGTACGGGGACTTAATATAGGTAAAAGTGTTCTAATTCCAACAATGATTTTGTTCTACAACTGATGAAAACGAAATAAAGACTTAACAAGATGACATCTGGAAGCAAACAAAAACAAATGTGGCACGAAAATAAAATAGTGGTCGAGCAACAGCGAGTAATCAGCACTTCTCCAAATGTGCAGAAATTCCCCGCTATTTTATTTTTATATCTATACCATTCCACTCGGGCACAGGCCATCTTGGGTAAACTTAAAAAGACCCAATAAAGAAAGTTTTTTCTTCCAAATAATTTTTAAAGATGCACGTAAATCCTTTACTCCTCATTGCAGTGCAAAACCTTGGAAAACAAGAAATAGTGTAGCTGCATTGAGAATTAATGGTATATGTTTACACCTAAAATATGTCTGCCATTTTATTCCTGGCAATTAATTGTTTCCAACCGCCATTTTGTTTGTACCCACCATCTTGAATTTCGAATGTTTCGTGCTCTTGCATTCTTCTCTACATCCACTATTTTGTTTAACATTAATTCTTGGAGTTCATGAAATAATATTTTCCTGAAATTTACTTATAAAATGTTAACTTCTAGTAAATACATATGGTCACTCAATTCACTTAAATATCAACCATCTTTGCTATCCTTTAAAGCCTAACAATATCATTATTTAAACCCCTTGGAAAATTCGTGTAAGTGTATACTTTCCTGATCCTCAAATCTCTTAACCATACTACAATCCAACACTTAGCCTGCAACTTATTCAGTGTGCACTGTAGGTAACACATTTACATGGACACCATCCATCCACATTAACCAAATAACTATTGCAACAAAAATAATTGGGATTCAGAATACAATTCCATACAATCTACATACATTTACATATTCCCTGCATACAATTTGAGCAAAATCAGGAAATATTTGGAGGCAATTTTATCAAATATGGCGGCGATGTCATACAAGATCATGTCTACAGGTCAAGGTCATGTACCCTAAGAAGAGAGAGACAGCAAGATCGTGGTGGCCGAAGTTGGGCAGCCGGTCCCTTATTCCTGTACCAGAACATACATTTATACACTACTATGTGGGAAATACTTTTAAGATGTTTCCAATATCAACAATTTCCGAAGACGAGTCATTTATGACAGAGGCCAGAACTATATTTACACACACATTTATGTAAATTAAAATAATTAAATATGTTTTAGATCTATAATAACTATTCTCCAGGTGTGAAATAGTATACACAAAACATGGCTGAAGATGCCTCTTATCGCGTTTGAATACATTTGACAGAACTTTTTATTTTACTTCAAATTTTATATCATTTCAGGTCATCGTAGATACTTAAAATTAAGCAAAAAATCTCCTCGCACGGGTTTTTACGATCGTGTAACCCGAGCAACGTACACCGCAGTGGTTCCCTGCACAGCCTAATTGCATCCGAGCGGAGTTTGTAAATATAATAACCGCTATTAATGCGTTTAATGAGAACCACTTTTAAGAACTTGCCAGCCGCTCTTCCAGATATACGGCCTCGAATCTATATTTTATGGGCTGTGGGGAATATTCGAGTGGCGCAACTTTCTCGTTCCGGAATGAGGTGATTAATAAAAGTATAATTTCCAGTTGGCAGGTGACATTCGCCGAAGGGGATGTAGGAGGTTGCCACGTGGCAGAGATCTTAGTGAAAGGTTAATGAAATATGCTTGGTCTGAAGCATGGGATTATCGTGCCATTTACACACAATAACGAATTATGTATCTCATTCCATCCTTAATTGCGTATTGTTGGCATTTCGACCATACGAACGGGAAACATTACCCTTCCCCTCTTTTGTCCTCACAGAGAAACCGACCCTTTACATCACATACATTTTGTATCTTAATTTATCGTGTCATGTTGAGATATCTCATATTGAGACANTGAAGAGTTGCAAATGCTTTTTCAAACGTGATTTTTAATTCATGTCTGCGTGACTCTTAGCATCAAATATCATTATTGTTAAACCAAAGGGAATATAATTTTTTTTCCAGAAAAATCAATTTCCTCCTCTCTTTGAAATAAAAATATCATCATAATTTACAGGCAGCGTGGTTGTATGTGTAAAAATAGTGCACGTTTGGTTTTGCAACAATTTGTTATGTCTTTAAATGTAGACTGCATTTACCTATAGAATTGTTTGACCTGTAGTTTTCTTCTTTTGTGGGTTACCTGGGACAGGTAACAACGTGGGATATGTGAAGTAGTGAGTTCCAAAACTTGACAAGTATACGTGACAACATTTTTCAGTTAACACAAAATCTTGAAACTTTTTTTATCAAGACTGTTGAGTTTAATATCATCAAATGTACAAGTAAGTCGATATAAACTAGCTAAAACAAAAAAAAATCCATTATTTTCTCATATTTTTTGAAGTTCTAATATATTAAAATTTACATATATCAAGTTTTGTTGCAAGAGAGCCTGTGTACGAAGGTTGAGTTAAAATCGTGTGCAAATATGGAGTTCTGTTACAGCCTAAAAATCATAGAAAAATGAGACAGTCGTAAGGGTCAATGAAAACATATGAATGTATGATGTTTAAGGACAAATTGAGAATTTTATTCACGCTGTGGGATTACTATTTATAAAGTTTTGACTCGTGGTATTTTTTCATATGTGAAATCTTGAAACAAAATTATGGCATAACACAAAAAGTTTTAAAACATCATCCAGATTTTAAACCTTAAACAATACATAAAATAAACAGAAAAATGCTTTGTTTAATATAGTGCAGGGGTACCATCAGAACACAACCAAATAGATAACTAATTTTTAATTTATGCACCTAACAAGTTTTGGAACTCACCGCGTCAAGTTTAGACCTTGAATTTAACTTCAGGGAACTTAATGCACGTTAGTTTCTCTCATTGGTTTATTGGCGGCTGCCCCTGTGCTAAAGTATTTTCTTAGCGAATTAAGTCTAACTTGGTTATCTCATTCTATTGCTAGGTGTTTCTTGTTGGACTGTCTTGCAGGATGTGCCAAGAAATCCCCGGGAGATTAATATCATCTTACCAAGTACAGATGCGAAAATTCATGGTCATGTTTTTAATTTGTGCTCAAATCAATCTGTTATGTCTGAAAGCTAAAGATGATGGGATCTTCTGATTATAGTAGAAACCGAAATCTCTTATGTATTTGGTGCTCAGGAGTGTTTTCAGGGTTGGGTGCAAACAGTGGCCGATTTGGTTTAGTCACTTGGGCGTTAGGTAATAGAAATGATGTACATCAAAAAATTTTCTTGGATCTCCATGTATAAAAGCTGATAATATCCAAACCAGAGCGCAAATAGAGCAATTACCGCGAACCCCATGCTGCTCGATGTGGTCTGCCGAAAAATACTGCATCGCGGAGGGAGAGAGTGGAGATGTTTGGGCGGCTCTTAACATCGAGGTCTTGAGAGCCGGTGAGGGTGAAGCGAGGTGTGAGTGGAGCAGCGCCGGAATGTAGGGGCGGGTGAAACTGGAGCTCCCCGAGAAAACCTGCTGACCAGCGGCATAGTTATGCACGATTCCCACTTGAATAAATTTGGGAGTGACCCCGCAGGGAATCGAACCCGGTTAACTAAGGTGAGAAGCGAGTAGTACGACCACTACACCACTGTGGCCCCGCGGAGTGAGAGTAATTTCGTTGTGCGCGCTCGGAGAAACCTACCACCTAACACCGGGAACAAATGTGGCGGTCGAACGAGAGAGGGTAGTTAGTCAACGCTGTAGCACTCCTAGCAGAAAATGCCGGAAATATATGTGACGTCATACAAAGTTCTTGGTCAAGTATGCACACAGCCAACGCCGCCGACGAACCGGAAGAACAGAGCATGGACGACACTGACCCAAGATGGCTACCATTGAAATGGAATGACGGAGCATGAGAGCAGACGAAACTGCCGTCGAGCCAGAACGACAGGGCACGAACTACACGAATCCAATATGGCCGCTGTCGAAACCAAAATTACAGCACGAGGGCGAATGCGACAGGATCAGCTGCCCTCGCCCTTTCCCAGCATTCACCAAATCACACTACTGACCTAGGTTGCCACAATCGGCCACCCAACACACAGATACCCCTTCGTTGTAGCCATAGACTTAAGATGAGGTAGACTGATATCGCTAGCTGCGCTCAACCAATCTCCATATCCCAACATTGAACTGCTTTTCTGCCAATTCGGTTTGCAAAATCGGCGTGGATTGAATTTGAGGTAAGAAAACTGTTTAGTAAACAAGTCCTTTGAGATGTTTTTTTTACTTCCTCAAACCAATTTGTAATGTTATTTTATTAAATTCAAATTGGCAAAAGTATTTAATTAATATAATACTGCTTTACACTTAAAAATTAATATATATTTAAAAAAACACGGTAATCACTGTTGACCATGTAACTTTGAAAGTTGTGTTCCTTTGGGTTAGGTCAAATTTGGGTACATGCGCAGAAGACGAATAAGAGGTCTATCTCATCCTTAGTATATGGCTGTAGAAAGAATAGCAGTGACACTGATAAAGCAGTTATTCTGGAAGTTGTCAGAAGTGACGGGAATATACACGTTGGTAAAGAGAGGTTGCCTGGCTATCAGATTTTGCCTACAGACCCGCAAGTACCTCGACAATTTCCTCATTAGAGGAACGTTAAGGGATGAGTTCAACTAGGACGTTCGGGTAAATGTGACGCGACGTCATAAGGTCACGTAGACCAATCATCGTCTAGCATGCCTTGGACAGAGAGTGGAACCGTATGAATAACATGGAGGCCGTGTTCCAAATAGTCAGGATATTTACGTTTGCGCACTCTCTCTCTCTCTCTTGGAAGTGACGTCAGAGAATGCTGTTCCACATGACAGAGTGCGAGCGCGCGAGGGCGAGTGCACGAGTGCGTGCTGCAAGTGGGAGTTGGATGCATGTTCCATGCATGCTCTTTGAATATTGTTCGTTTATTTGGATCTCCACTGCCTACGATGACTACGTAAAAATGTGTTTTGTTACTTCAGGTGAACGAAAACTCAATTGAGCATCTTTCAAATAAACAGCACACGATAATAACACTAGTATACTTCGATAGCGAGTGCGAGTGTGGATCCGTTCCAAATCAAGAGTATGCAGTGAACTGTGGGAGGGAGTGAGAGTGGCAGTGCGAGTGCAGATGCTGGTTATTTGGAACACAGCCGGAGTCGATTGATCATGCCAGATGTGTAGTCAACGCTTCACGTATTCCAACAATGCATTTTTTTAAATTTCACTATCAAAACAACGTGACAAATACGTACTTTGAAATGCCAGGACATTGCTCTAAGTTTTAATACAACTATAAAATATTTGATGTTTGTTTTGGAAAACTAACAGTAAAAGAAAGCCGAGTTATTTTTTGACAACTTAGTTCTGACAGTGTTGTGCTGGCGACGGGCGAATTAGTGTTAGGTACATACCCATGAAACGAAAATCAGTCAGCGTCTGTCGTTGGTAAAAGTCAATACCAGTCAGGCAGTTAGGGACGTTTTTCCCTTCTAAAGTGGACTCATATCGCAGCGCTTGTTTGCCGGCAGGCGAGATGTGTTGCATGCAAAATAAACCATGTTCGACGTGAAAATAAAACGAAGTTATACAGATAACTGGATCCTGACCTGCCTGCTATTACAATACTGGTTTATTTTCGGGTCCACAGTTTTCTTCCAGTAACTGAACTTTTGCGCCAAAGGCAGGCGAACCTAGTGATTATAAGTTAGTAACATCGAAGACGGCAAAGCAAGACGCTTAATAACCCTTTAAGATCATTAATAGTGGAGGAGAAAAGAGGACTTTGAGGAAACGGCATCTGGCGCGGAGCGTCGGAACTGTGCATGCTCTGTCATTCCGGTCAGACGGCGGCCATATTGGATCCAGGTGAACTCGACCTTGATCCTTGACTCTGGTGACCTTTGACCTTGAACATCCAAAAAAATTACAACTTAAAAAAATTAATTTAAAAATACTTACACTACCAATACCCCTCACCTATACTTATTCTATCGTATGTCGCCATTTTGGTTTTTCGTCTGCCATTTGATTATACATTGTTGGAGGCCGCCATCTTGGCTTTTCGTTTATAATTTGTTTATATATTGCTGAAGGCCGCCATCTTGGCTTTTCGTCTATCATTTGTTTATATATTGCTGAAGGCCGCCATCTTGGTTTTTCGTCCGTCACTCTAAGGTGAGCTGGCGGCACTCATATTTATAGACATAGGAAAAGTCTCTAATTTTTCAACCTATTTAAAAAATATATATCTCTTCTATCAACAGTATACCTACATGCATGATGCGGGACTTTGACTACATGCATAATTGATTAAATATCTATTTTTTATTAAAAATTTTAAGTTTTTCAATTTTAAATATATTATTTCTTTAATTATATAATTGTACATATAGTACAATAGTACTTTATGTAATACATTTTAAAATAAATTAATTTTATTTCTGTACCTTTTAAATTATAATTATATTCTGGCAAATTAGGTAAATATGAAATAAAACACGATTTTTTTCACATGCATTTCTTTAATCAATTAATTTATTACAGTCACCCATGCCCTCAAAAAAAAATTATATGTGCATCTCAATATATGCTTTTCACAATCGTGTTGTCCTTGTGCCAATATATCGTGACATTTATCACACCGACACACTGTGCAGGGCGGGCTATGTAGGTAACTACACTTTTGAGGACATGTACCGAAGCCACAAGAGACCTGCTTGCAGTAAACCTGGTACCGAGGTATTAATGAGAAATGCACTTCACCTTTACATGTTTTGTATGTCTAAGTAAATGGTCGCTACGACTTAACTGCTTACCGCACCTGTCACACAAATATGATATGCAACGGGGATTTTTGGCACAATTAAAGCGCTCATGTCACCGTACATTGTCGCTGAAAGTAAATGTCTTATCACAAAAGTAACACTTATGATGTCGTAGTGGTTCAGGTGAAGACTCGGACAGACCCGTTGGAGATGTAGGCGCTGGAGATAAAGAAGTTGATAACGCCGGCAGTGGTGTTCTAGGTACCTCAGCCGAAAATTTCGATTACTCCATTGAAGATTTCGTAGGCCTAACAGCTGAAGAAGTCGATTGTACTTTAGCATCTGTAGATGATCGTGCTGCACTGGTGGAAGTAAAAGCTGCTAGTGACGCAGCCATCACAGCTGAAGAAGTCGATGACGCTAGTAAAACAGGAGACATCTCACTCGAAGAAGAAATCGATGACGAGAAACCATTGGCGGGCAATATCCACTCCACTTTAACGTAACTGGCCATGGATTACCTGGTGTAGGAGCTAGCCGAGACAATCCACCTTTCACATTAGCCGTTGCCAAACTAAACCTCTCAGCTGACCCCCTATTCCTTATAATATATGTGTATACAAGCCCTATGACGTAATATTGACTTTGAACCAGTCGTAGTACACCATTAATACATTGTTCGGACACCGACCAACCAATCACCGAGTTGCCACGTGCAGGAAATGAGACATCACGTGCAGGCAGGTAGGCATGCATTAGATGCTTATCATTATTATCTATATGAATGGCACAAACAGGCCAGTCCATCAGACCATGCAGAACCTGCGGAAGACGCTTCCGTCCAAGAAATTTGACGGGGGCGTCTCGGAAGGACGAGATGACGACGAGTCCTGCTGCATTCGAGTCCACCGTAATGCCACCGCTCCATCAGGTTAGGTACCTTAAAGAGAAGAGGGGACGGGGGAGGAGATCACGCCCAGATTCAAAATCTAGAAACGAAACCTGCCGAGACACAGGTATCATCTTGACAGTTACTTTGAAATACAACTTCATTTTCTCCCGTTACTCGTTTCACATCTATAACAGAAATCGAAGATTCCCTCATTATGTAATAATTTTGGTTCCACATACGAATATTGCCCAAACCGTACGAACTTAAAAAAATCTTGTTATGTAGTCCTCTACGTCATGTCAAGCTTTGATTTTTTAACATCCTGTCATGAAATTTGATTACAGAGATTTCTAAAAGAAAAACTCAAAGAGGATGTGATCTGTCGATCATAATGGTTCAGAGACCCGTCATTCTAGGTCCGAGGAACGGATCCTTGAAGCACAAACCTGTCGATAGTGGACCCAACAGTCGTGTAAGACCAGCAAGGGTGATCGCAAATAAGAGAGAAAGAGAGAGAGAGAGAGAGAGAGAGAGATGGAGTGATGTGTGCGAGAGGGTAAGGCGAAGTAGGTAATGGAGAAAGGAAAACAAAACCACCGTGGTCCACGATGACTAGCACGAAGTATCGCCAGCTGGTCGGAGAACACCTGTGTACCTTGCGTTTGTCTTGATAGGCCCCCCGACCAGTTGACTGGGTGTTGAAATGATTTCCATTACCATGTTCCTTCATATATTACTTCGCGAGCGGTACAATAAAAACCCTCCAGGCGAGCAGTAACAATTACGGCTGGTCTTATACCGACTCAAATAAGACTTCTTTTTTCCTTCTTCTTCTTTTTTATCCGGCTGCTCCGGTTGCGATGAGTACCGCCCGCCTGCACCGACGGAGCGGAGTCTGTGCATGGCAGGTGGTGATTTTCCGCGAAATGATTTCATGACCAGCGGGCTTCGTGTACTTTCGTGACCGGACCCGCTGATTCTGACACGACCTAGTCATCTGAATTGGCTACGTTTAATTTTTGCGTAGTAGGAGACTTTTCATCTTTTTTTTTTTATGGCGGCCTTTATACTTTCCCGAAGAATGTAAAGTTACGAAAATAGGTCATTTTATATTTACGCTTCCTTGCTGTTCATGTTGTTAAGGTCAAAGAAAATTTTGCTTTATCAATTGCTTCTTTTATTTTTCACATCCCGCGAATTACATAAGCACTCTTGGAAGTGGTCCAAGTAAATAGTCGCTTAAGTTAGAGTAGCGATAAAATAATCGCTGTATCCCAGGAAACAAGTTGTTACATTCATGGGCGTGTATTTTTTTTAACTCTTTAAAAAAAGTGTGCCAAAAAAATTGAAAAAAAGAGAGAGAGAGAGAGAGAGAGAGAGAGAGAGTATCTACAGTAAACACAGACTTATGAAATATAGCTTTACCATCATATGAACGCCGAAATTTACCGGATATATGTGATCACATGAGTAAATGAACGCTTCCTAACATTCTTCAAACACTTTTACTAAACACTTTACTTCCTAAGTAGCAAATACTACTGTTGTGTTAAATCATTCATGAGAAGGTGCTTGAACATTCCACCTCATTTTCCCAGGCACTGTGACTATTAAAGGCTCGGCGTCGACCACTATATCGAATTCTTCCATTTACTCTTGATTTAATATAAACTTTAAAATATCAATACGGTCGTTCTCTTTCACAATAGGAAACGTTTAATATACAAACTGCATACCGAAAACTATGTCATCACAACATTTTAACTATGAACTAGTTCTTACTAGCCGTTGCCAACACATCGCTGCTCTCACTGATTTAATTCATATTGTATTTGACATAAACATTACACTGTATAGAAGATATAAAATATAAAGTTTCATTTAATAAAAATAGAATACTTTAGAGTTAACCACAGTGTTAAATATTTATGTCACGTAAGTTATTAAAAAAAAACCATGGGAACATGTTACCCTTGGGGTGACCCTTGTTAAACGGGAGGGATTTAGGGCCTACGTCAGATGTTGAAGGTGCCCACCAGCCGCCAGTCACAGAAAATTACCTTTCACATTAATCAGCATTTCCGTATCAACTATATATAGCAATCGCGGCATTAAGTCTTGACACTATATTCGCAACGTCATACGCTATATTAATTGGGATGCTGCAACCAAACGGACGGTTGGCCATAATACAAAATTACCCGTACATTTTCTTCACAGTTTTCACTTCTTTACACAACCCCGGTGTTAAAGACAGTTTTTAAAGTTTTTTTTTCACACGTTGTATGCACAGTTGCTCTAAGAAGATATTCTGTTGAATAAACAAATTTTGAAATGCAAAAAAAAAAACTGTTTTTGTTCAGCTAGTTGATTTTAGTTGAAAAAAAAAACTCCTTTGATGAATCAAAAGAAAAGAGATGCCTGGAACTGTATTTGTTTGAAAACATTATTTTTACTTATTTGGCCGTACATTCTCTCTTATTTCGTTAGTTAGACAAAATCGATCCCCTAATACAAGAGCGCGAATTCGTCACTACCCGAATAAAGCCACGTAACAAAAATTCAAAAGTCATGACATTGCCAGCAAATCGCAATAATTCAGTACTCTCATATACCTACTGTCATAACTGTCTGTTCCATTTTTGTTGCAATATTTCAAATCGAAACACAGTATCGCCATAGTCACTTGGTGACTTTGACTACTTCTCTTGAGTGAGACATAAAAATCAGTAAAACAGTTACGAACAAATTTCCTGTTGCTTGTAATTTTTTTAATCACTGGCTGCCGGTTTCATTCGCTCTGAATTTGAATAACTGGTTTTATTCCGTGACGTCAAAGTCACTGTAATTTCTTTCTTTGCATCCCCATATTGGAGAAACTTGAAATGAACATAAACATTTTATTTTTATTTTATTTTATTTTTTAAGAATTACGGCACCATTTTCAATAGGCCTAAATATGTTTTCTTGGGTAGCTGGATAATTGACCAAGCAAGGAAAAAGTGCCGTGGCCAAAAACAACGAACATAATCTTCTTTCCGCCAACAGAAGTTGGTATTGGAAAATTATTACGGTACTATAATTTGTTCTCTCAAAAATTTTAAGGAAACAATTATTACTGAAAAATTGCATTTATAAACGTCTGTGTTCTCGCATCGGTGTATTGCCCTCCTAATAATATTTTGAATGCATATGCCGATTCCAACAAAATTGTTATAATACACGTTTACCCAACCTGTTACATGCGCAGATCCCAAATTTTCTATTTCTCTTTACTTATTATTTCCAGCACTGTGATTTAAATTACAGCATTTCTTTCCTATACGTGGTGTTTTAATAACACATGTTATTGCGCAGAAGAAACTTAGTAATTACGAACTCAAAAAGATAAAAACTACGGAGGATTAACGAAGCAGGCGAACAACGCTATTCGTTGTTGGATTACTGGTTTTGTTGATTTGTCTAATTTAGATCCTAATTAATGACATTATTTTTCTGTCTTATTTTATGTGTATTATAAATGCTGAAAACAGCTACCTTTGTATTATTTTTGGCCTTTGTGTTTTTTGTTTCTTATTTGTGTCAGGTTCTATGTTTTCTGTGACAACACTGCTCTACAAAAGCTTACGTTTATAAAAAAAAATATTTTTATTTCGTATACCGATTGCAAGAATTACGAAAAGAGCAAATTATTTTCTATTATGTTTCGAGAAGTACTCACTATTATTAACCGCCCTCCCCCACAAATCTATCAAAACGTTTACGTCAACATTTTATAATAAAAATTGCGGCTGTTTGTGATTTCAGTACTACATAATAAGTTGAACAGTAAACTAACGCCATTCTGTCCTCACGACCTAGATGTCGGTATTTTGCAAAAGTGGGCAATCTGAAAGTAACTCTTCAACCCTTATAAAATGAAGCATAAGATTGCCTTCTTGTATTCTCAGTTTTTTAAAAATCGATAATCATATTTTTGACCCAAACAGGTTTTTTTTCTCGAAAATATATGTATAACCAACATCCGAGGTAAGTCCAGAGTAATATTGTAAATCTTCATAGTTAACCATCGTTAAGAGACAGTAATCTAAGTCTCGGGTTTGAAAATTCCTGATTTCTTTTGAGCTCTGTGACTCAGTTGGAGATACGTTACCAACATTCAAGAAAAAATGCTAATTTTTTATATTAGCTTTGTTTTTACTATTCTTACATCTAATTATTATGTTACCATGTCAAACTGATATAGTACTGCACAGGTGGTAGTACTTTACTGTAAAGTAGTCTATCCAGAGAAGGTGCATTATATCATATTACAATACCATTTTGATATAGTACTGCACAGGTGGTAGTACTTTACTGTACAGTAGTCTATCCAGAGAAGGTACCTTATATAATATTACCATGTCATATTGACATTGCACTGCACAGGTGGTAGTACTTTACTGTACAGTAGTCTATCCAGAGAAGGTGCCTTAATTAATATTACCATGTCATATTGATATAGTACTGCACAGGTGTTAGTACTTTATTGTACAGTAGTCTATCCAGAGAAGGAACCTCATATAATGTGACCATATCATATTGATATTGCACTGCACAGGTGGTAGTACTTTACTGTACAGCAATCCATCAAGAGAAGGTACCTTTTATAATGTTACAATGTCATATTGATATTACTGTACAGTAGTCTATCCAGAGAAGGTGCCTTATATAATATTACCAAGTCAAATTGATATAGCACTGCACAGGTGGTAGTACTTTACTATACAGTAGTCTATCAAGAGAAGGTACCTTATATAATATTACCATGTCATATTGATATAGTATTGCACAGGTGGTAGTACTTTACTGTACAGTAGTCTATCCAGAGAAGGTGCCTTATATAATATTACCATGTCATATTGATATAGTACTGCACAGGTGGTAGTACTTTATTGTACAGTAGTCTATCCAGAGAAGGAACCTTATATAATGTGGCCATATCATATTGATATTCCACTGCATAGGTGGTAGTACTTTACTGTACAGTAGTCTATCCAGAGAAGGAACCTTATATAATGTGGCCATATCATATTGATATTCCACTGCATAGGTGGTAGTACTTTACTGTACAGTAGTCTATCCAGAGAAGGTACCTTATATAATATTACCATGTCATATTGTTATAGTACTGCACAGGTGGTAGTACTTTACTGTACAGTAGTCTATCCAGAGAAGATGCATTATATAAGTTTACAATGTCATATTGATATTGCACTGCACAGGTGGTAGTACTTTACTGTCCAGTAGTCTATCTAGAGAAGGTGCATTATTTAATATTACCATGACATATTGATATAGTACTGCACAGGTGGTAGTACTTTACTGTACAGTAGTCTATCCAAAGAAGGTGCATTATATAATATTACCATGTCATATTGATATAGTACTGCACAGGTGGTAGTACTTTACTATACAGTAGTATATCCAGAAAAGGTGCATTATATAATATTACCATGTCATATTGATATAGTACTGCACAGGTGGTAGTACTTTACTGTACAGTAGTCTAACCAGAAAAGGTGCATTATATTATATTACCATGTCATATTGATATAGTACTGCACAGGTGGTAGTACTTTACTGTACAGTAGTCTATCCAGAGAAGGTGCATTATATAATATTACCATGTCATATTGATATAGTACTGCACAGGTGGTAGTACTTTACTGTACAGTAGTCTATCCAGAGAAGGGGCCTTATATAATATTACCATGTCATATAGATATAGTACTGCACAGGTGGTAGTACTTTATTGTACAGTAGTCTATCCAGAGAATGAACCTTATATAATGTAACCATATCATATTGATATTCCACTGCATAGGTGGTAGTACTTTACTGTACAGTAGTCAATCCAGAGAAGGTGCATTATATAATTTTACCATGTCATATTGATATAGTACTGCACAGGTGGTAGTACTTTACTGTACAGTAGACTATCCAGAGAAGGTGCCTTATATAATATTACCATGTCATATTGATATAGTACTGCACAGGTGGTAGTACTTTACTGTACAGCAGTCTATCCAGAGAAGGTGACTTATTTAATATTACGATGTCATATTGATATTGCACTGCATAGGTGGTAATACTTTACAGTACGGTAGTCTATCCAGAGAAGGTGCATTATATAATATTACCATGTCATATATATAGTACTGCACAGGTGGTAGTACTTTACTGTACAGTAGTCTATCCAGAGAAGGTGCCGTATATAATATTACCATGTCATATTAAAATTCCACTGCACAGGTGGTAGTACTTTACTGTACAGTAGTCTATCCAGAAAAGGTGCATTATATAATATTACCATGTCATATTGATATAGTACTGCACAGGTGGTAGTACTTTACTGTACAGTAGTCTATCCAGAGAAGGTGCCTTATATAATATTACCATGTCATATTGATATAGTACTGCACAGGTGGTAGTACTTTACTGTACAGTAGTCTATCCCGAGAAGGGGCCTTAAATAATATTACCATGTCAAATTGATATAGTACTGCACAGGTGGTAGTACTTTATTGTACAGTAGTCTATCCAGAGAAGGTGCATTATTTAATATTACCATGACATATTGATATAGTACTGCACAGGTGGTAGTACTTTACTCTAAAGTAGTCTATCCAGAGAAGGTGCATTATATATTATTACCATGTCATATTGATATAGTACTGCACAGGTGGTAGTACTTTACTGTACAGTAGTCTATCCATAGAACGTGNTGCACAGGTGGTAGTACTTTACTGTACAGTAGTCTATCAAGAGAAGGTGCATTATATAATATTACCATGTCATATTGACATAGTACTGCACAGGTGGTAGTACTTTACTGTACAGTAGTCTATCCAGAGAAGGT
>NQII01006114.1:0-23012 GCA_002778355.1 Clitarchus hookeri
GCTCGAAGCCTTCTTTTTTTTCGTAATCTGATTACACACGTCATCAAGGCGACACTCTTGTGTGTTATTTTTAAATCTTAATTTGTACATTTTAGTAAAACCAACTTACATGGAGTGCGGGACCTGAATATGGTGGATAATGTTTTCATTTTGCTACTGTATGAATTGAACAACTTTTGGCGGTAGAAAACTTGTTAATTTTCTCGAAAGCAATTTTACTTGATGTAAGGCCAACTGATTTAAAATGAACACCACCAACTGCTTCATTGCCTTATTAGTAAAAAAAAAAAAATAGTTATAATGTTTCTATCCTGTTGGTATTTCACTGTTTGGTATCTCATACTACAAAATAAACGAAATGTACTCTCTATCTTCAATACTGAATTGTTTAGAAATAGTAGTCTGTAAGCATACAAGCAGTTACCACATTGTTTTCGAATATTTATTATGTTCCTCACAGATTGTTAACTTATATATTTATACAACCCTTGTTTTTATGATATCNTTGTTTTCGAATATTTATTATGTTCCTCACAGATTGTTAACTTATATATTTATACAACCCTTGTTTTTATGATATCCCGGGTAAATATATTAGCAATTATATGTAAGTAACTAGTTAACATATAACCGAAAACTTCTGTTTTTCCCAAAAAAAACATAATTAAAAGGAATCCTTATTTTGGCTAAGTTTGCATTTGATAGCCCTATGTGCCCGTAAATTGGTGAGAATTTAATATGATAAACAGTGGTCACAAGCTACAACTACGATATGTTTTTATGCTATTTATGAATGTATTTATGTGGTAGTCATTTCGTTTTCCACACATATGCCCTGTATGGCTTTNTATGTTTTTATGCTATTTATGAATGTATTTATGTGGTAGTCATTTCGTTTTCCACACATATGCCCTGTATGGCTTTACTAATCAAATTACGGATATCAACCGGTAGATAAAATGCCAAATGTAATTTCCTTCAATATGTTTCCATTTGGCGTTGATATGTTCGCTTTATTGTTTTGCTTCGTTTTTCGTGTTATGTGACTTAAAACAANAATATGTTTCCATTTGGCGTTGATATGTTCGCTTTATTGTTTTGCTTCGTTTTTCGTGTTATGTGACTTAAAACAAAATATCTTGTAATAATGTTTTGTTAAATATCTCACGAAATAATTAAGATTTAGCAGAATGTTAGGAACTATTCCTTGCAAGCTCCCTTTGAGAAGTCAAAAACCTGCGTGTAAAACTAATTATTTATTCTAGAAATTGTTTAAAATATTTTCAGTTTTTTCTTCTGGTTGTCAATCCGTTGGGTTTTAAGTTTCTTCCGGTTTATTACTATTTAACTGGGATCCATTTTTTTTAAATTAGCGAACTAAGAATTTTAGACACTAAAGTGTTGCTAAGAATGGTAACAAGTAAGTACAGTTCAAAATAAAAATTTGTGTTTTGAAAGCGTTGAGCGAGTGAGTGAATGAGTGAGTGAGTGAGTGAGTTAGTGTGAGTGAGTGAGTGCTTGTGCAATACTCTTTTTAATTTTAACGATAAAGCTGCACAGTAATTTAAAAAACAACTGCTCCGTTTATTCTTGGGATATTAATATTTTGCAAATTATAACTCCAATATCTCTCCGCATGGCAGCAATTCCCATACGTCACCAGTTCTAAAGTTAAAAATGCATTGATCCAACAATTTTAAAAGTTTCTTATGCACTTATTTACAGATGATGTATTCTAATAATCTGGACGATAACGTTGCCAGTGTCCATCGTGAAACCTGTGAGCCGTTTTAGTTTTTGTGGGCATACATAGGTCAATGGTGGAAATACTAAACCGTTCTGCAAACCCCTGCAATTAGATCACAGTGCAGGTAACGAAAACGAGTACATAAATTTACTGGTCGAGGATATTTGATTTTATAAGCATACCTATTAATTCGAAAGCATTAACAAACTAAGAGTTACATATGTTGCTTGCACCACTGAATCACAAGGAAAAATTCGTGTTAAATCCACCTGCGAAATAGAAATTAGGTATCACTTCATTGCAAGCTTTGATAGAGTTGTAAGAATTTGGCAGGTCAGAGCTGTTACATAATCGTTTTCATCTTCTTGGGAGCTACAGGCAATGGGAAGCAGATCCTAAAACACTTTTATATGAAATGTCTTTTGTAAGGAGGGGTTTTTATGGACCATGCGGATATCCATTGATTCCTACCATAACAATAAAACCACTGTATTTTTATAACGTATTTGAATGGAGGGATATTTTCTTTTATATATTATTCTGTGCTTATCACAAATTCTCTGACATTCATGCATGATAACACAGGCAGCACTTTCATAACTCACTTTCCAATTTAACACTTTATGTTAATATTCATTTTTTGGAAATGTTAACACATTTTGATACTGCCTTATAAGTGAGATTAACAGTCAGCATTAGAGTTTTATGTGATGGCTTCAAATGCTGAAGAAATATCATATACTATTTTTTTATATTGCTTCCACTTTTTACTCTGTTAACATAGAATCTATACTCAATATGTTAAGTGCAGATCGATGAGAAACAACCTTCATAACAGCTCTCGCAGACACCGTACAGGTGATGTGGTGTTGTAGTTCTTACAAAATACAGTTTCGCTGCTCAGTTATATTTCCAATGACCAAATTGTAACTCTGGAAAAATCACCATTCCAAGCCAATATTCTCCCCTAAGAAATGTAATAAGTCCACTTATGTCTCGTCATATAACCTACATTCCCATATACAGAAAAATATTCACAGTACTTTTTTTTATCTTGTGCTACTTAAATTTTTTATTATTTATATTTTTTTNCCCATATACAGAAAAATATTCACAGTACTTTTTTTTATCTTGTGCTACTTAAATTTTTTATTATTTATATTTTTTAAATTTTTTATGCCTATAATTTTAATTACAAAATAATAAAATCTCACGAAACCACATAGGACGAAGCGACGACAGATAGCCATTGACGAAAGGTAATCTGCAGTATACATATGCAGTATACATCTGCAGTATACATCTGCAGTATACATCTGCAGTATACATCTGCAGTATACATCTGCAGTATACATCTGCAGTATACATCTGCAGTATACATCTGCAGTATACATCTGCAGTATACATCTGCAGTATACATCTGCAGTATACATCTGCAGTATACATCTGCAGTATACATCTGCAGTATACATCTGCTGTATACATCTGCTGTGTACATACCGTACTGAAATCTATCAAGCTGTTAGAATTTTACGTTGCAAGTCATTATTCATTGTCTCTGTTGATAATGGGCCTCCGTGCACGTTGTGTGTGTCAACCTTCACCGACGACGCAGTAATAAAACCAGAGCCACTTGTCGATTTTCATTCTGTCGGCAACTCATGTCAACTGTTATTTTGAATGTTTCTGCTGTTATTTTATTTCATTTTATTTCTATTTGTCCGGGAGGAAACATTCACACAATATGATTATTCATTATCTGATATCTTTATTTCCCTGCAGTATGAAACACGACGTAAAGTATATCAGTGTGTATATACAACACAAAAACAGTTCTAACTTGCGAATGTGATTGAAGTCCTTCACAGTTAGAAAAATAAAATAAAACTGGATTTAAAGGAAATGTCGTAACGTACTTCGTAACAATTTTTCAAAAGCAAACTATATAAGAATGAATTCTAAACAAATATGACCCAATGAATGACACGGGACTGAAAATTTCATCGTGGAGGGGAAAGGGACACTTCAGAAGATATTTACTAACTATTTAAATTTCCATCAAACATGTGTGTCAAAGATAAAGTTCAAAGTCATTGATATTTAATAACATAATAAATTTTAATACATTTTAACGTCTTAATATATAACCAATGACTGCATATTTGCAATAAATTATTTAAGAAATACTTTTTAAAAAAAAAATAATTTTAACGTAATTGCGTGTTTGGATTTGCCGATTATTAAATCAAATAATTAACCTTCTAACTTGCTTCTTTTATTTTTGCAAGTATTGTGGGTGGCCGAAATTTACGGCTGTAACAGATATCCGCCCAAAATTATGCAGCCGGCACAAAATGTTATTTCTGGGAGAAAAAAAAATAGTTTTGAATTTTATAAATTGCTTAGTGGTTGACAGAACTGATGAATCAATAAGAACACCATAAGTAATGAAGAATTNGTTTTGAATTTTATAAATTGCTTAGTGGTTGACAGAACTGATGAATCAATAAGAACACCATAAGTAATGAAGAATTTAGTTCTTGAATGTCCAGAAATCATTCAGAATTGTGTAAAATTAACGCACATAATAAGTAAAGTAGTTAGAAAATACGCATATCAACAATTCTTTATCACATTTAAGTGGGTTTAAATAAGAAAACAAGGAATTCAATCAAAATGAACTCAGTGGGATGATGTCTAAGGGTACAATTGAATAACGTAAAACAATTTTTAATTATAACGTATTCAATAAATTATGCTTCTATTTACTTCACAACAGAATTAACAGGTTTGGAGTTATCTTAAGAATTAAGGGAAATCTTTGTATTTTATTTATGAAGTAAAAATTTGCAGAAATATGTAATTACAGCATGACATAAAATGTTATTTGGAGGAAAACGTTCTTTATTTTATAGTAACCCGAGTTGTGGGAAAAAAAAAAAAAAAAAGCAAACGTGAGAACACGTTCGTGTTTCGAGTTGGGAATTTAATTCTCAATAACAACAGACTTCGCCAGAAAAGAATGTGTTATAATTGTGGAATGATGTGACGTAACGTTGTTTGAGAGACGAGGCTGCGTTTGGATCAATAATCATTAGAATAAGAGGAGGGGATGTCTTATTGGCTGGAACTGAGAATTATCATCGAAAATGTAAACCATAAATGCAGAATTTTTTTTTTTTCGTGGGCGCTATCACCAACTGTTGCACACGTCTTATTAATACAAATCAGTGCGATGCTTACTTCTTGAGAAGCAGTAAGTGCAAAGACGAAGGATTAACTTCATTTTCGAAATTGGCTTTGTTGTCCCATCAGCCTATACTTTTGAGAATAATACGAGCAACCAGCCGGTGCAGCCGTGATCGTATAGTGGTTAGTACATTGCGTTGTGGCNTATACTTTTGAGAATAATACGAGCAACCAGCCGGTGCAGCCGTGATCGTATAGTGGTTAGTACATTGCGTTGTGGCCGCAATAACCCAGGTTCGAATCCTGGTCACGGCAGATATGGGCTGAATATTTTTCACTTTTCAANTTGCGTTGTGGCCGCAATAACCCAGGTTCGAATCCTGGTCACGGCAGATATGGGCTGAATATTTTTCACTTTTCAATCGTAGTACGTTTTCCCCATCTAATTAAATAAACGAGTAAAAAAAAAAAAACTAAACTACTGTCCATTCCTATAATACACGAATGCTTTCTGTTTTTTATCTCAGTTTCCTTTCTCAGTTTAAAACTTCAAATGAAACTTATTCATATGAACACGTTGCTGCCTGTGTTTAAGTTGGCAACATATTATTTTAACTTCCTGAAGTGAAATATTGTATGTTAAAAACATGCTGTTTTATGGAGCAAAACTGTGTATCTCCATTTTGATAGTAAACACGATATAGTAGTTGCGTGTTAAAGGACAGCATTATGTATACGCAATCCTTAGCAGTAACGTGATGCGAAATTGAACCCAATTATTTTCTGTGTTAAGCCCCTGTCACACTGTCAAATTTTTCCGTCAAACTGATTCCAATAAGTTTGGTCAAAAATAAAAGTTTAACGTCACAAACGCCGCCATATTTTTCTGGGAAAGTTGGATGGCTTCATTTTCCATCAAACATTCGAAAACTGGACCGGTTCTAAAAAATTTTCTGCTGTTTGACGGTCTCAGCCAAACATAATCGCGGACGACAAAAATGGACGTCAACAAACTTTAAAATAAACAACAATTCCTACAAACGAAGTAGGTTATTAAGATAATTAATTCACGTAGAAGCTGTCTGGGCATGGATGCCATTTTAAGAAAATATTGCACATAATATTACGAACTCAAGGGCATTAAATTTCATTGTGCAGGAAACACCCCTGATAAATGTAATTTAAATTTAGTAAAGAAGCTAAAATAAACTACAACATTCCCTACACCTTTTCCTGTAATGGACTGCATGGGAAAACAAAAGCAATATCTCACAACGAAAATAATTTTTAAATAATAATTCAAATTATATCTTCCCAGTAAAAAAATTCGACAGTGTGACATATTTTCAAACACATTCAATAATATTTCATAAAAATTGTGTGGAAGGAAAATTTTATGGCAACAAAGTAGACGCTCAAATCATTGTACCGATATTATCAAGACTTGTGATTGCAGATCGTGTACATATAACACATTAGTGTTGTCATCATTTTATTGTCCATGCATATGTTGTAAAAGGTTTTATATGGCTCATTTTAATTTCACGTATATGTCAGCCATTATACTTTTGCTACAGAGGGGTTACATAAATTTCAAAATTAATTCGCTGTGTGATTAGGACGTTATTATGTGCACAATTCTTTCTCGAAACAATTTTTTTACCATAACGTTTATACACACCCAATGTATTGTATCTAAANCGCAATAACCCAGGTTCGAATCCTGGTCACGGCAGATATGGGCTGAATATTTTTCACTTTTCATTCGTAGTACGTTTTCCCCATCTAATTAAATAAACGAGTAAAAAAAAAATAACTAAACTACTGTCCATTCCTATAATACACGAATGCTTTCTGTTTTTTATCTCAGTTTCCTTTCTCAGTTTAAAACTTCAAATGAAACTTATTCATATGAACACGTTGCTACCTGTGTTTAAGTTGGCAACATATTTTTTTTAACTTCCTGAAGTGAAATATTGTATGTTAAAAACATGCTGTTTTATGGAGCAAAACTGTGTATCTCCATTTTGATAGTAAACACGATATAGCAGTTGCGTGTTAAAGGACAGCATTATGTATACGCAATCCTTAGCAGTAACGTGATGCGAAATTGAACCCAATTATTTTCTGTGTTAAGCCCCTGTCACACTGTCAAATTTTTCCGTCAAACTGATTCCAATAAGTTTGGTCAAAAATAAAAGTTGAACGTCACAAACGCCGCCATATTTTTCTGGGAAAGTTGGATGGCTTCATTTTCCATCAAACATTCGAAAACTGGACCGGTTCTAAAAAATTTTCTGCTGTTTGACGGTCTCAGCCAAACATAATCGCGGACGACAAAAATGGACGTCAACAAACTTTAAAATAAACAACAATTCCTACAAACGAAGTAGGTTATTAAGATAATTAATTCACGTAGAAGCTGTCTGGGCATGAATGCCATTTTAAGAAAATATTGCACATAATATTACGAACTCAAGGGCATTAAATTTCATTGTGCAGGAAACACCCCTGATAAATGTAATTTAAATTTAGTAAAGAAGCTAAAATAAACTACAACATTCCCTACACCTTTTCCTGTAATGGACTGCATGGGAAAACAAAAGCAATATCTCACAACGAAAATAATTTTTAAATAATAATTCAAATTATATCTTCCCAGTAAAAAAATTCGACAGTGTGACATATTTTCAAACACATTCAATAATATTTCATAAAAATTGTGTGGAAGGAAAATTTTATGGCAACAAAGTAGACGCTCAAATCATTGTACCGATATTATCAAGACTTGTGATTGCAGATCGTGTACATATAACACATTAGTGTTGTCATCATTTTATTGTCCATGCATATGTTGTAAAAGGTTTTATATGGCTCATTTTAATTTCACGTATATGTCAGTCATTATACTTTTGCCACAGAGGGGTTACATAAATTTCAAAATTAATTCGCTGTGTGATTAGGACGCTATTATGTGCACAATTCTTTCTCGAAACAATTTTTTTACCATAACGTTTATACACACCCAATGTATTGTATCTAAANTATTATGTGCACAATTCTTTCTCGAAACAATTTTTTTACCATAACGTTTATACACACCCAATGTATTGTATCTAAATTCGTTAACCCCAGGAGTCCTTTCTCTTCTTGCTCCATGAAGTCCTTGACCTTCAGCCTAAGCTCTCTAACCCCACTCACCCCTACACTCCGCAACCTGAACACAGCCATCCCCCGCCTATTGCTTTGGGCTCTTGCAGAAAGTGTTGGCCAGGCCTCATTCCCACGACGACTGGAGGAAGACATTTCGTCCATTTGACATGCCTTCGGTACTTCTATACTTCATCTGTGCCCTCGGAACCGGGAGAAGAGAGGTGGTCGACCCCATTTGACACTTCACGCTGCCCAGCAAGCGAAGCGTTTCACCTGCTACACGGAGGGGATGTTTCTTCCGCACATGTCACGGATTGGCTGAAAAAATGGTCTTTTTTTTCTCTTATCTCCGCCGTATCTATCTTCTACAACCTGCCCTTCACTCGAGATGAGGACATTTCGTCTCAGCAACTTCGGGGGGTGTTGTTACGATTGCAACAGCAGCCATGCAGTGTGCCCACCTGAAAGGCGGTCAGCGGTGACCTACTGAGGGTATGGGGTCAGCAGGAGCAGCACTGAGCAAGCATATTCCGTCGGCAACAACCCTGCAAGTTGGGTCGTATTAACTAGGTCCGGCTGGCACCGAAGGATGGCCATCGGCTGACAACCACAACTCCGCCCACGACAAGCTGTTGGCGAATAGGAATGAGTTGCCACATACTACCAGGAAGGGGGGGGGGCAGAAGAGTGGTCTGGGGATCCGAACCCTGGAGAGAGGGTCTTCGCGCGGCGTCAGTGATCCGAGGAGGACTCAATACGGTGGGGCTCCGATCTCCACCTCTTCAGGGGTGAGTTGTTTAGGGAAAAGAGAGCAATTCCTACACAGTCCTCCCCTAATATGTTCCCGATGACTTGTAATAGTTTTACTTAGCTACTAAAAAGTATTGGTAGCCCTAATAATTTATTTAATCACTCTTTCCCTCCTGTCTTTCTTTAAGTTGAAGCGTTGTCCTAAGTGGCATCCACAACAAACTGTGTGTTAAATCCTGCTTGCAAAAATACAGGAACTTATTGATAAATTAAAAATATGTTACTGACATTTTACGACAAGCAGATAACACACAATAAAAATGACGCACAAAAATATTAAACGTCTCGTAAAATGTAAATTTTCTATAATCGTGCATTGCCAGTAACTACCATGAATCCGAAATTATGAAGCGAAAACGAAGAATTTCTGCAAAATGCGTAGAACTTGGCCTTAAGAGCAAGTATAGGCCTAAAAAATGTTAACCGCATTAGCATCCTTTCTTCCAACACCACTCCACAGCATGACAGAGTTCGTCGAAGTTTAAAAAATTGTAGCTTAAGGGGAAAGAATGTATATAAACATTTGTTTATACTCATCATAAACTTTAAGACGAATTTAAAAGCGAAGTGTAAAAAAAGTGGACTACATGTCGTGACAGACTCGATCCTAGGATCTGGTAGCCGGTTATGATTTTCCAGCTACTTAACCGCCACGACTAGTCGTCCAAACAAGAACGAGAGCTGGTTTTTGCNGGTAGCCGGTTATGATTTTCCAGCTACTTAACCGCCACGACTAGTCGTCCAAACAAGAACGAGAGCTGGTTTTTGCACTGTTAACCTTATCTGATAAGACACACTATCTACTGACGACAGGGAGTATTATCGCAAAGAGACACACGAAACACTCTAGCTTAGGAGATGAAGCCGCTCGGCTCCCGGGTCAGGGACACTCTCGCAATAGCCTATGACCTCTCCAACCATTTCATTCCCACGTGGTTCATAGTGTTGCTAATCAGAAACGTTTCGAGGCGTGCTTTACTTAATCTGGCAAAGAACTCGTTTCGTTATCACAACCAATAAGCTGTGGTCTCTGTGCTTAGTGATGAGTAGAGACCCGGAAATGGTCGCGGATTCATCCGACAACAGTCTACAGACTCCACAATCCTTCGTGCACTAGAGCCTCAGTAAGACGTTCATTGGCTGATGCTCCAGTTTAACACAAGTCCAAGTAGAGCACAGAGTTCGATGCTTGTTTCAGTTGAAGGTTCGTTACCAGTCGAACTTTGTCCGGAGAGTTTCTGACAAACTGTGGTCCAATCATGTTAAACTTCTACCAGGTGTACACCTGGTAGAAGTTTAACATGTCCTCGAGTGAATTCGCGAAATTTCCGTGTCCCTAGAGATCAGTTACACGAACCAGTTGCAGCGTAGATCAGAAGCACGGTTCAGGAATCATTCACCAACGGGGAAGATCTTCTCAGAGTGCAGTGCCGGTGGAATATAACCTTACTGTGCAACATGTTGACGGATTGTCTTCAATGGGCTTTAGACGGTTAACCAGTTAGTCCACACATTAATGACGGAGTTCAAGCGTTGCTGTATCGCACAATGTTTTGGTGTGAACTGTACTTGTGTTCAGGGTTATTCTCACAACCAGTGAACAACTTACTGCATTCTCGATGGTGTTGGCATTAACCACTCTTGTCAAAGAGGCGTAGAAGATTGCACTAATCATATCATCCNTTACTGTGCAACATGTTGACGGATTGTCTTCAATGGGCTTTAGACGGTTAACCAGTTAGTCCACACATTAATGACTGAGTTCAAGCGTTGCTGTATCGCACAATGTTTTGGTGTGAACTGTACTTGTGTTCAGGGTTATTCTCACAACCAGTGAACAACGTACTGCATTCTCGATGGTGTTGGCATTAACCACTCTTGTCAAAGAGGCGTAGAAGATTGCACTAATCATATCATCCNTACTGCATTCTCGATGGTGTTGGCATTAACCACTCTTGTCAAAGAGGCGTAGAAGATTGCACTAATCATATCATCCACAAGGAAGGCAGGGCACTGATGACTTGCTGTGTACAGTACCTGTCATAAATATCATTAATGTGCAACGTGTCCACGATCGTAGACGCTCTGACTGAACGGGTTAAGACACTGTTGTCCCTTTCACCTTGGATTTATTCTGTCTCGCCGTAGCTTACTTTTGAGATCAAATATTTGAAAAAGAGGATTATCAGAGCATAGGGCGTATGTTAACAGATATTCTCAAGTCCACAATACTTTGCCCATGTTGTTTATGTTGGATCTGTAACCATAGCAAAGATTAACTCAATATTTATTCTTTTCCATTCTTACATGAGAAAATACAGACTGAAATCAGTCAATTCTGGCTTCATCGGCTCTCAAGACCCCGATGTTAAGAGCCGCCCAAATATCTCCTCTCCATTCTGGTTTCAGGGATTCTGTAAAGCAGTTCCGTACGTAATAGAGTTTAAATTTTAGTATTAAATATCAAGGGCTCTGCCTACCAAGCCATAAGCCACGGATTTTAAATGGGTAATCAATTTTCAAGAACTTCCTCCTCAATTCATCAATTTTAAATACAACTGCTTCAAACAAAAAAAAAATTCAACGCAACTCTCTCATAGAATACTGTAACGTCGATAAAATTTAAAAGAAAATTTATTAATTATTTTTTGTGTAAAATGTAAATTGTGACGTTAAATGTTAGATAAAATATTAAATATAAATATTGCCAAGGTTTCTTAACGTGTCAGTATTCCTTAAGAAGTGTCGCGTAGAATACTTATGGTTTGAAACGGCTATCCTTAAAAGTTAAAAGGAATAAACACTTCCCTACTTTGTGGACTGATATATACTTTCATTCTCTCTCTCTCTCTCTCTTTCTCTCTCTCTCTCTCTCTCTTTCTCTCTCTCTGCTTCGGCAGAACAATATACTTCAGCGCTACATTCCGAAAGAGNTCTCTCTCTCTCTCTCTCTCTTTCTCTCTCTCTGCTTCGGCAGAACAATATACTTCAGCGCTACATTCCGAAAGAGAAGCTGCGCTAAGCATTCTTGGGCATGAAAGGTAATTCAGGAGGAAAAGGATTGGCGAAATAGGTAAGGCTCGCTAAAACTGCTGCACGGCATGCTGGTGAGTGATCGTGACTAACCAATCACAACCGCGGAGGCGGGTGTAACGAACGCATTGCGACCAGTCGGGAAGCTGCGATGTACCTGTTACACACGTGTAACGTCGACCGCATCTGGAATCTCATTATTAGGGACACCCGATTATCGCGAAATGACTTCACGACTAGTTGAACTTCATAACACGTTAGCACAGATCCACTTTCGTGATTGGACGATGTGCGTTTTACGCGTCTGCCAGAGAATCACAGACGAACGCTATCAGGGTAGTCTCCTTCTGATTGGCCAGTCAGGCAAGTAAATAAGTAAATGCCTTCTGACAAAAATACTGGGTCGCTAAGCAAAAGAGAACAGCTGATATGCCCGAGTACTGAAAACTAGTATGTGTGGAAATCTTTTCACTAAGAATGGGGAGGGAGGACGGGAGACACGCTAAATTTCATGTAGCATAATATGAGATTATAATTAATGTAGCGACACACGTACGATACAAACATACAGGTGAAAATTGCCATATTCAATGGCTATATGCTGTTCACGGTAAAGTAAGCACTTCTGAAATCAACCGTAGAAAAATTTCACCTCCCCTTATAAAAAAAAAATATCATATTTTAATTTGTAAATACCAAACTGCTCAATTTTTTAATCTTTTTTTTAGGAACTAGCCTAGTTTTTTTATGTTTTGCCCTATTATATATTTGCGATTTTTAAGAGAAGGTAGTTGTAATCATTGTACACGGTAGATCGCAAACCGGTCGTAGTGTTGAATTTTTGATAACAAGCAAACAAATAAATAAGTAAATAAATAAATAAATACGAACGCACCCATTAGCTCTCGTCATTTGTGGCTTCTGGAGCTGATGTGACAGGGAGGGCGTGCCGGTGACGCGAAGAGCGGTGAAGAGCGGCTGGTGACGGTGAATTAGCGGGATGACTCCAGCCCTTGTCCGCGGTGTGTGTGTGTTGTCTTGTGCTCGCACAATGGGCGCTGGACTTCTGCACTGCGGGGGGTCTGCTAGTTACTGTAATTGTGGCCGGGCGCCACCCTCTCCCCTCCTACCAACCCCCACTCCACCCACTTGCCCCCTTCACACCCATTGTCTCCACCCTCCCCTTTCACCGCCCCTATGTCGTACAGCTATCATTCACCGAAGTCAGGAACGAAGTTATACATCCCACAAAGCTACGAAGATAAAGAGACGAAGCTCGATGTTGTTTTCTGACCCCTTATCTTCCTCTATGTTGGGCCTATTAGGAAGAATTTATTACCAACGTAACAATATCACAACATTCGTTTTTTTTTAATAATTGAAATTGTTTTTGTTGACATTTACAGTGGGCAATATTTTCTTTCGACTTCGTTTCTAACGAGTTTATATGAAGCCAATTGGTGATGCAGAATTAGCAACAGATTTGCATTAATGGCTTAGAATATAATGGGTTGGCTATCACGTCAGTTACATGTATTATTTTATAAAGTTTTTTTATAGAGAATTTGAGATTTAAAACCTTTACAAGTTATTATTATGGAGTCAGATGATTTATTTATACGTTTGGTTAGTAAAAAAAGGATATGCGGGTTCCTAATTGGTAATTTATTTAACATAACCCCGCTTATAAATATACCTGTATATTAAAAAATTACACTTAGAAGCACGAATAATTGTCTTAAAACCACAATAAAACTCTGCATGCCTACACAGATTGCAGCATTTAATCCTGTACTACTGGTATAAAGTATTACATTTTCTAGACTTGTCTAAGTTTCGTTAGCTCGGCGCA
Organism: Clitarchus hookeri; assembly: GCA_002778355.1. Classification (NCBI taxonomy): domain Eukaryota; kingdom Metazoa; phylum Arthropoda; class Insecta; order Phasmatodea; family Phasmatidae; genus Clitarchus; species Clitarchus hookeri. The sequence goes on from NQII01006114.1 coordinate 13,785, forward strand.
GATGAATAGCCTGAAACTAGAACTGCAGCAGGGTTTCAGTTAAGTTGGACGGAAACGTGAATGGTTCATATGAAGTCTACACTAGGGGAGTGAACTCGTAAATTTTTTTTATAGTGTATTACAGAGTAAAGACAAATCAGTAGTACAAACAAGTTAAATGCTCGTCCCTGAGAATTCAATTATTTTTTGGCCGCCAGTACTAACTGTGAAATTTATGGCGTCTGTTGGAAATCACTATACCATAAAAATATTACAGCACCTGCTAGTAATTTTTCGCGAATTACAGTGTCAACAGTTTCCAGTAAACAGAAAATTATTGTGTAGTAATAACTGAACAAATATTTATATTGAGAAATATTTTGTCGTCGCTATAAATTTTTTTTTTTCGTTCACAAGTAAATTTTTCATTCCGAGTTTCCACAAAAATTTATTTAGGAATGCCTCCAACTGCATGATTACCTAGAAACCAGTGTACATCAGTGAGCTCGAGCAACTGCGGTAATCAGTAGGCTTCAGGCCAGACTAACAGGAATGATGGGGCGGGAGGGGACAAACGTGTGTAATATTTCCCAGGTCGCATTTAGAGACGGATCTCGTCATACGGGAATTAACAAAAAGAATTGCTTTGCTGTATGCACCATGAGCTTGTTTCATTCGAACATTATAATCAACGGTCCGTAAATCTCGGTGTCAGATTAATATCTAAGAACGTACACTCGTGTGTTTCTTTCACGATTGGCTTGATTAGGGCCACCTGTTTTTTTTTCGCGGAGAAGTTCCACGACTAGTTGTGCTGCAAAACACGTTAGTTCAGAAACAACTTCGTTGCTGGACGATTTTTAACTCTCAGGCGTCTGGAGTGTCTATCAGCCAATCACGGAAGCTTAGTTCTGATAGGCCCACAGTCAAATATGGAATGTATCCTCACACAGACACCCGGCCAATAGCGTAAGGATCCCCCGCTTGTGTACGCGTACAATGCTTATGTTTATCCTGCGCGCAAATATTTCCGGGAAGAACCGGCGGCCCTGCACAACATCAACTGACGTTTGGTATCAATCTTTCAGCCGCCGTGTACAAACACTAAGCCAAAATGCTTGCGGGGGGGGGGAGGTGTTTCTGGTATGCTGTGTGCTGGACACCAGCCTATTCCCGTATTTAAGAAGACACGTATAAAGTTTCTACAGCGCAGAGGGGCAGCGGTGGCGTAGTGTCCAGGGCGCTCGCCTCCCGCCACAGCGATCCGGGCTCGATCCCCGGCGGGTTCACTCCCGGATCCCCGCATGTGGGAATCGTGCTGGACGATGCCGCTTGCCGGCGGGCTTTCTCGGGGTATTCCCGCTTCTCCCACCCTTGTATTCCAGCGCCGCTCCATTCTAATGTCTCACCTCTGTCATTTCCGGGGACGACGTTCACCTGCGGGTCCCAGCTGGAAAGACCGTCACTCGGAGGGTGTCGCCTTGCCCTGGGTGCACTCCCCACGCGCCATTATTATTATTATTATTTTTCTACAGCACAGTTTGAAAAAAAGAAAAAGACAGTGAATTGTAAATTTGTATTACGAACTCGAAGAAAAATGTGGAAATGCCAAAGGAAAAGGACGGGGCGGCAACACTGTTGTTTGACTCAAACACCGAGACAACTCTGGACGGAGGCGAAGGTTTCAAGTGATTGAAAGTTTCGAATGATTTACGTATCTGGACGCTAATTTGTGATAGTTTGTAAGTTATTTGTAGTTTATTTATGTTGTTTCTTGTTAAAAAAAGATGCATGGAAATGAGGAATTTAAAACTTCCCAGTTTTTGCTGTACGCTGAAAGGAGCTACGTAACCTATACACGAAGGTAACGAAAGTTAACTAAAATTTTCACCGGCTGTGTAAATGAACAGTTACACAACTCCAAGTTCGACACCTTCTATTCGGGTTACCAATTTGTAAGATGCGCCACTAGTTCTGTCACTGGCTGAGAAAGGGTGATAAAGTAATCAGAACTCAAGCAGAATTTTATTTATTTAATTTTTCAAAAGAATAATTACAATGCACTGATTTTAACCATTCTTCCTCGGCCTGTTTTCTGTTTTAGCCTGCATCATTACATACAATTTTACAACGCCTAGCAGGACGACCATTAAATTCTCTACAAAGATTGTAATTTTTTTACGTTTACGTGTGCAATTCACACGTAAACGCTTCGTACTAACGTTTACCGACAGAGGCGACGAGACTACACGAAGCGGAAGCAATTATCGCCCGTAGTTGCATACGAAATGGCGGAATCACGCGCAGAAAATGTAATATTCCCACCTGGTTTTTGCGAGTTTTTCCTCTATCGTTATTCGAAATGTGGAGAGGGGAGGGTGGGGAGGCGGAGATTTTTTTTTTCTTCCCCAGCTCCACCGACAAATCGAATTGCTGCCGGCAAATTTGGAAAATAGTTGCAGAAGTCTGGCGTGGAAGACGTCGACGACGGAGAAGTGGAAGGCCGAGGCCGAGGTATATACTTGTCGCCGTCGTGAGGAGGGGGGGAGGGGTGTGCAGGGGTTGCAGCGGAAATGAAGCAATCCCGCACGGGAAGTGAGGGGAGGAACGAGTCGACAGTCGCTTGTCAGCTGATCGGCGGTGTTTCGCGGGCGGCCGAGGCTGGAGGACGCAGGGGCAAGTTGCAAGTCGCCGCCGGCGACGTGTATGTGGGTCAGTGATGCCCTCCGCCTCTTGCAAGAAGACCAACTGCTCCCGCCGCACACAAGGCCGGATTGCTAATTTACGAGGACGAAAATCATATTTATGTTTTATATGACTATTTGACTTGGCGAAGTTTAAACTTAAACTTTTTGGTGTGAATATGAACAAAAAAAAACCTTTTAAGATTTTTTAAGCGGTTTCACTACCCTTAAAAAAAAACAAGAATTTTTTATTTTAATTTTTTTTATTTACATGAATACAAAGGAGTATCTTAATTTAAATCATATGCTCTAAATATCATCCTCGTGTTCATCAGATTCATCCTCATTTTCGTTCACATGGTCCTCAACTCCGCTGAGAAATGTAGGCACCCGCAACATCCCAACTACAACATCATTGAAAAACTCTTTTGTTTTCTTGGGTTTTTTTCTTTTGCTTGTAATTATAGGATCTGAAGATATAAACATCCAGTGGAAAATGTCTGTATTTGTATTTATTCGAGACGTCTTTCTTAAGTGAGACTACTGTCTCAACTTTTTATAGTCTTTGTGTCTGGCTTCTATTACGTCTTCCGATAGTTGTCCCACGGGTAACGCAAGAGATTTTATTATATCAGCTCCGTGGATCAAAATCTTATGTACACCTGCACTCATTCTGTACCAACCATAAAGAATGACCACCATTTCAGCTGTGGCATAGCAATATGCCCCAAATTTTTCTTCATTTATATAATGGCCACATGAAATTGCACATAAAATATTTGAAAATCGTCCAACCAACGTTTGCGAGATTCCTGTTATTAGGGATACTTGCTCAGGGTTTTTGAAACACTTTCTAGCCGTGTTTCCATCATTACTTTTACCTTCTCCTTGTTTTGGTTGGTAGACAACAAGCCCCATTTCTTTGAACAAATCGTTGCAAATAGTTTTCTTCCTTTCTTTAGCCAATTATTGAGCTTCTTTGCCTCTGGCTTGCCATTGCTTTAGTTTTAATTTATAAGATATATGTAGTAAATATTCGTAGCATCTCAGATGAACATGCAAGATAGAAAGACCAAATCGGTATGTATTTGTGTCAACTGCTCTCCTTTTAACATTTTGAAAATCATTTATTAAGACGTGTGTGGCTTTGCAAACGTTACAAGCTTGTGTGATTTTTGTTTCAGTTAAAAAATTTATCGTTTTGCGTGCTTGTCTTTGAAGCGGTCGTGCATATCTTTACTTTCTCGCCATTTTGTCACAAACACTGTCACGACATCTTTTAAATGGCTTGCGAATGTCTCAGATGGGTCAATTACGCTTAATTGGTCCACTATGTACTGTACAAATCGTTCATTACATTTTAATGAAGAAAATTAAAAAAAATGAGCGTCTCTTAACACTAAAAACAGTTCATTTCTATGAAACTTTCTCTCCTGCAGAATAGGGTGAGCGCGACTACCTGGAAATAAACAGCTTCATTTAATAAACGGGCAGTGAAGGGGACAGGTTTTTTGATTTTTTGTAATTATTCTGAGTTGTCGTCACTTAGGAATTGTAACATGTAATGGAACTACGTGGAACTTTTTTGTGAAACTTCTTTAAAATAAATTATTTCTATTTTTTTCGTACAAAATATGTCTTTTTTCAAATCGATATAACTACCTGATTTATTGAAACAATTGACAAAACCAATAATAATAATAAGAAATACACACCTGACGCTTCACCTTCCATGTTTTAAACTTCACTATTTCCGGACTCAGAACACAACACATGCGTAGTTACTCCGTCTAAGTTATGGTCGCAACTGGCTCACGCTTCCCGTGCGAGAAACAGTGAGGCAAAGCGCGCCAGCACTGGCTATTGTGTTGCTTCCTCGAACGGTTTTTTTTTGCGGTTCTGTATTTTTACTATTCTACTACCTAATACCAAGTGTTCTGTTTTATTTTAAAGCAACGAAATTTTTAATTTTTGTCCTTGTCAATGAGCAATCCGACCTTGTGTGCGCCGATGCGACGAGTGAACGTACTGCATGGTCCATTCGCGGTTACTTCCAACTTTCCTGAAGCCCCGCTGAAGTTCCAATTCCAGGATATTCCTCCGCCTCGTGCAAACAAAGCTTCGCCGAGTACAGAGAGTTACACCAAAGATACAACACACCGCATTCGTACGCACTCCGTGTAATAATATTTTGCATAAGAACTATTTCTTCGAATACATCATTTTCTCTCTGTTTTTAATCTCATCAATTATAAATTTAATAAAATAATTTATAAATAAAATGTAAGTAAAAGTTTTATTTTAACCAAAAATTAGGCACTTTTATGTAGATGAAATTATAAGACGCATTTAGAAAAACATATTTAGAAAAACAACAAAACACATATAATATAAGATGTTTTCTCAAAGGTCTGATACAAACAGTTTGAAGACACCCCGGATAGACTTAATAACAGTCTATTCGCGGTGTCTTCACACTTCTGAATNCCCCCCCCCCCCCCGCCATGTTTGATGTGTTTGGTTGTTTCTCGAATGCGTAATGCATCACAAGCGTTTTATACTTCTGTTAGACGATTACTTATATATTTCATCTATAAATTACATTATTTAATTCGAAATTACTATAAATAAAGCTAGGGATAAAATATGTGTGTTGGTAATGTCTAAAGACCTGAAAAATTCGCGTTTTCATTTCGGGACCAGCTAGAATTCGAAACCTCGTGCGTTTTTATTGCTAATGCTATTGGTCCACCCGTTAGTTTACACCTCCTGGACAACTCTGGGCTAATAGTAAATGCACAGTAAAATGTAGATCGAATCACAGCATTCCGCTAATGCAACAAGCAACCAATGAACAGTGATATTTGCATGATTTTACATACGACAATGGAGTCTACAGGTCGTTGAACTCGCGAATTTTTCAGGTCTCTGGTAATGTATACTAAGAAACAGATCTCATGAAATATATTATTAAACTGAATGCGGGGCGTTGTCACTTTGATGTAATTTTCTGGTCTTGGTTAAACTTTGTTTGCGTGAGGCGGAAGAATATCTTGTAACTATAACTTCAGCAAAATATCAGAAAAGTTGGAAGTAAGTGTGAATGAACTATAAAAAGCATTATCTTTGCTGTAACACCTGATTCGTTGCCGCAGAGAAATGTGTGATTAAATATGAATCACTGCAAAGTAGGTTTACCACAGACAAAATTTTTTGTTTGATCTTTGTATTAATGGTAATGCTAACCATGCATCGTCGTTAGAACAGTTCAAAAGTATATTGTGTAATAAAGTAAGTTTCTGTATTATGAATGTTAAAACATTATGTCACTTATTTAAGAAACTGTACGAAAGAAAAAGTCTAATAACAGCATCCATAAATTTCTTAACTTCCCCTTTGGATTAAAGCAATATTTTGATACAGTAAACAGAACAGCTTCAAATAAGTGTTTTACTTTGCTATACAGATATCTTTAAATATACTTTCTCCAGTGCGCCAGGGAATGTGCAATATGCACCTTACAATATCGTTTCGAAACATGCTAACCCCTTCCATATCGATGTCATACATTGTTCCCACAACAATCATAATCGTTATACAACTTAATAACTTGTTCTAGTGCTAATACTGAACCGTTATGAAATCGGGCTTTTAGGGCAGCGGGAACAAAACATTTTTTCCTAGGTTCTTACCGTCCTAGTTGTTGTGCGAACAACCCAAATATTGTTGAAGTTGTTCTGTTGGAGGCGCTATCTGTTTTGTTGTAGAAGTTCGGTGCTGTGCTGTGGCAAGCGTATGTGCGGTAGCAGATACAACTACAGGCAGGAATACAACGAACAGTTCTGTTGGTATCACTGTCTATGTTAACAACATTTAGATAACGCCTACAGCCCATCAGATGGGTGTCTCCATTTGACAGGCTGTTCGCGGTGAACTGAGCACATTTGAAAGCCATGGCTCAAGTTCTACGAGCATGTATACTGTGCAATCTTCCATCATATTAACATTACCATGGGCCTGAACACTTTATTCTTCCGTCGGTCAAGCGAATTCGTGAAATTATTACAAAAGTAAATATTTTAGACGTTTGCATATTCTTACACTTTAATCATTTAAAAAAACACAAACCATAATAAATAATTTCTGTATTTTATATACTTTTACCTCACATTTTTAATTTTACTTTAAGACATGGAACTACTTTCCCTCCACCGTTACCAACTTCACCAAGCGCATGACGGTCAGCGTGGGCGTTAAAATACATGCAGACAGAGGCAGTGAACATTTTCAAATGTTGATTTAAAAAGTGCTCATTTAACCGTGGAAAGCCTTAAACAGCCTAGATGGTTCCTATAACCATATATTTTTTCTCAGTGTAACTTTTCCCAAAGTGCTGGGGGCCGTGGTGGCTGAGCGGTTAGACTGCTCGCCCACCATGGCGAACAGGGTTCAATCCCCGGCTGGGCCACTCCCGGTTTTCCGCAAGTGGGAATCGTACCGGACGATGCCGCTGGTCGGCGCGTTCTCTCGGGGAACTCCCCCCCCCCGGCCATTCATCCCGGCGCTGCTCCATACTCACCTCGATCACACCTCACCGGCTGTCAAGACCTCCCTGTAGAGAGCGGCCCGGATTTCTCCACTCGCTCGCCCAAAGCACCGCCAACTGCTGCATGCACGGCTGGCGTGGAGCAGACGACTGGCGCTAACACAGTGTGTTGTGTGTGGTATGTGTCTCAGGGGTCGGTGTAAGACCTCCCTGTAGAGAGCCGCCCAGAGCTCTCCACTCGCTCGCCCAAAGTACCGCCAACTGCTGCATGCACGGCTGGCGTGGAGCAGACGACTGGCGCTAACACAGTGTGTTGTGTGTGGTATGTGTCTCAGGGGTCGGTGTAAGACCTCCCTGTAGAGAGCCGCCCAGAGCTCTCCACTCGCTCGCCCAAAGTACCGCCAACTGCTGCATGCACGGCTGGCGTGGAGCAGACGACTGGCGCTAACACAGTGTGTTGTGTGTGGTATGTGTCTCAGGGGTCGGTGTAAGACCTCCCTGTAGAGAGCCGCCCAGAGCTCTCCACTCGCTCGCCCAAAGTACCGCCAACTGCTGCATGCACGGCTGGCGTGGAGCAGACGACTGGCGCTAACACAGTGTGTTGTGTGTGGTATGTGTCTCAGGGGTCGGTGTAAGACCTCCCTGTAGAGAGCCGCCCAGAGCTCTCCACTCGCTCGCCCAAAGTACCGCCAACTGCTGCATGCACGGCTGGCGTGGAGCAGACGACTGGCGCTAACACAGTGTGTTGTGTGTGGTATGTGTCTCAGGGGTCGGTGTAAGACCTCCCTGTAGAGAGCCGCCCAGAGCTCTCCACTCGCTCGCCCAAAGTACCGCCAACTGCTGCATGCACGGCTGGCGTGGAGCAGACGACTGGCGCTAACACAGTGTGTTGTGTGTGGTATGTGTCTCAGGGGTCGGTGTAAGACCTCCCTGTAGAGAGCCGCCCAGAGCTCTCCACTCGCTCGCCCAAAGTACCGCCAACTGCTGCATGCACGGCTGGCGTGGAGCAGACGACTGGCGCTAACACAGTGTGTTGTGTGTGGTATGTGTCTCAGGGGTCGGTGTAAGACCTCCCTGTAGAGAGCCGCCCAGAGCTCTCCACTCGCTCGCCCAAAGTACCGCCAACTGCTGCATGCACGGCTGGCGTGGAGCAGACGACAGGCGCTAACACAGTGTGTTGTGTGTGGTGTGTGTCTCAGGGGTCGGTGTTCAGCCCGTGCCTGCCGGGGAAGACGCCGCCTGGGCCCGGACAGCACGCCGCCTTCTTCCCCGCCGTCAACAGCCCGGAGAAGAGCCCGCCCCGTCTCAGCCAAGGTCAGTTCTCCTACTGCTGCTATGGTCCATCCTAGGCTACTGCCAACCTTCCCGAAGCCCTGCTGAAGTTGCGCTTCTACGATATTCCTCCGCCTCGCCTATGCCTCGCGGAAAAAAAATCTTAAGAACCCGCCATATTGAATTTCTTAATTCGAATTTAGGAGGATTTATTGAAAAAAATGTTACAATATAAGCTTAGCTAATTTACATGCCCATGACTACAGACGTAATATATGAACTACCAACGCTTATTTATGCAACAATTAACTTAATACAAAATTACATATATTAATTCATTCTCTCCGTTTAATGACAACCGAAAACACCTGTTAACAATCAGGGCACAAACCTTTACACAGAACTATGGATTGTGATGCTTCCATCGTGAAACATTTAAAGTAATGACCCTGACTTTTCTGTCATGGCACTCAATCGAATAATTCCTGTAAAATGTTTGACGCGGCCTGTGAAACCTAGTCTGTAAAACCGCATCCGCGCGCGCTCAGTTTGATAGTGTCAAGGATGAGAACTATTTCTTACCAGGCAGTACCAAACACACCTACTATCTCTCTGTTTTTTACTCATGTTCATTGTAACTGAAATATTATTATTTAGAGAGTAAATATAAGTGAAAGTTCAATATGTATGAAACGCTCGTGGCACATTACAAGTTTTTGAAACAACCAAACACGTCGTGCATGGGGG
>NQII01006114.1:23042-54873 GCA_002778355.1 Clitarchus hookeri
ATTTTTCAAAGGTTTGATTACAAAAAATGTGAAGAAACCGCGAATATGTTATATGCGTAATTTCTTTCTCTTTACATACGATTGTCTGTTCGCCAAGATTATTTCTGCAGCACTGCAAATAGCGCAGAGCACAGTATTGTAATACGTTTAAAACTGCAGACTTCAGGTTTATTAGAAACAAAGATACATATAGCCTAGTCTATTGTTGTTTACTGAATATACCACTTACCACAAGCGTTTTATACTTGTGTTAATATAAAAATACCTTATTTATTGTTAAATCGAACTTTCACTTATATTTTAGCAGTAAATTATAATATTTTCATTCATAATTATGATCAAGAACAGAGAGGAAACAGGCGTGTTGGTAATGCCCTTGCAAGAAATAGTTCTTGTGTAAAATGTTAATACGCTGAGTGCGCATGAATGCGGTGAGCTTTCCCTATGGTGTAATTTCCTAAACTTAGTTGAGCTTTGTTTCAATTATCCGGAGGAACATCCTGGAAATAGAACCTAAGCAGGGCTTCAGAAAAGTTGAAAGATACAGTGAATTGACTATAGTTTCCGACTGTGTATAGTAACATGTCTATATTTGCAGCCTGGTTTACCGGAAATTTCCCATACTACGTATATATTGAATATTCCCATTCCATATTTAGGAAGTTAACTGTACATTTTTACGATGTGTTACTGGCTCATGGTATTTTTAGGACGTTACTGGTATGACCCCGACCAACTGCAAGCCAGTCTGTCACAAATGTACGAAATTTAAATTTAATCTTGTCCTCAATATTGAAATCCTAAAATTTTGTGGTCCCTGAAACACAGATCCGAGCGTAAATTCGTTAAAATAGGGTAGCATCCCTTCCATTTTAATTTTTTTTTTTTTACAAATATTTGTAATCAAACTTTATGACCAGACGTTAAAAATCAAAGCCTGCCATGACGTAGAGAACTACTTATAATGAACCTTAGTGACATGAAACGCACGATGTAATATAATAAAACTGTATTTCGAAATAGCAGTTAACATTTTCCCTGTGGATTTACGATATTGGTTTTTTTCAAATATTGTCTTTGAAGATTACGTTATGGAGGAATATGCGTAAATGCAAAAGGGCGTTAACGCAAATAATGGCATGAGCATCTACAACAAGCTCTTGTCGGGGTATAACCGGCGTGGCTTTGCATGGCTTGACGTAAAGACGGACATTCTTCACTTTACGTTGCGTTTTTAACGTCGGCCAATCAGAACGAATGACGTAATTCGAACTACTGTCACCAAAAGAAGACCGAGTAAGTTAAAAAAAAAAGAGATGTGCATTGACTGCATCTGAAGATCGAATAAAGTTTCCCGCCATCAAAAGAATATTCTTGTTAGTAGGATGCTAGTAACAATGTGAAAATACGAGAGTAGATCTAACAACTGCACATCATCTACAATAAACACTTACTTTCGCTCAGTGACTCCTGTAGATTAAATAAAAACAAGACCTAGTTAGTGAAACTCAGTACAGCCAACCTAAGAATGTAAAAGTTCCCGTACCAAAAAAAAAATATTTTCTTACTCGTGTACTTTGACCTGAATAGCCAGTCCCGTTTACGGTGACGCCGACTGGGGACAGCTGACTCGAATGATACGCCAAGTATGTTATGTTCGCTGAGCCACATCGATTGTGGACGGGCCAATCGACGAGGGGGAACCACAGTCGATACAGGTGGCCTTTGGGTGGTACGCAGCCCGCTAACACCTGCCTTCGTGCCCGCATTCATCACCATTAGACCTGTCGTGTTAATTCTCACTCCCCCGCGGGCCGTAAGTAATTGGCTGAAACGCCGACCTCTAGTGACGTCACTCGTGAGACAAGCAACCACCGCGCGTGTGGGAGTGAGACCTACGTCTAGGGACACCGGAACTCGGTGCAAATATTCCCACACACGTTACACACCCCACGCACGGGCGTGCCAGCAATTCTCTGTCGCTAATTGGCCGCGTATTTCCTTCAGAAGATGTTTTCTCACTTGACTGGCCAATCAGAAATAGGCTACTCTGATGGTGTGTGTCCGTGACTCGCTGGCAGATGCGTAGAGCGTACGCCATCCAATCCCAAAGTGGACCTGTGCTAGCGTGTCGTGAAATTCAGCTGGTCGCGAAATCTTTTCGCCAAACTTGAGTGTCCCTGCCTACGGCAGATGTGATACACGCCGTTCATGGTTTTGAAATCCACGTTTGAAAAAAGTCCCTGCCCCTACCTGTGCATATTCCAACGAACCCATTGAGTGGCGTGCGTCTAGTTAAGTTGGCAACGACGGAGGGAAATTAGTTCCACGTCTCAGCGTTGAATTACAAATATTAGGCGAACATTCGTTATTACTCAAATGTGTTATTTTTGCATGCCATTTGTTCTGATGCTTATAAGTGCAATAATTGGCATATTTGTAAAATATTAACTTTTCTAATAATTTTGTAGTTTCACTTGACCGATGCATGAATAGAGATCAGACCCATGAAAACGTTAGTTAGCGGAAGAATGACTAATGTGCATACAAGTGGACATTTAATAGGGTTTTTAAAAGTGTTCTTCTACTGTGAGTTGCTTATAGAAAATCTTTGGTTTGTGCAGTATTGGTACAGGTTATGATTAAGGACTGGAAAATTTGGCGAATTCATTTTAGGACAAGCTAGACCTCAAACACACGTGTTTTGGCTGTTCACGGTAAAGTGAGCACCTGTGAGGCCCTAGTTACTTTTTTCCTATCAGTTATTTTTTATCCTTCCGCAAGTTTTTAAAATAAATATTGCCATGTAAGTAATAAACGTAGTGTATATATTTCACCGGACTCGAAATTTAACGTCTAAGGCCACAATAAAAAATATTTATTGACTATTATTCCAAATGAGAGGGCTTCAAAAACCGCTAACTTTACCGTGAATCCCGAATACCTCTGTTACATTTGCAATTGGATCACAATTTATCAGACACGCCCATGTGAACTCTACGTCAATAACACGCCTGCAAGGAGACAAACGCCGATTCTCGATCCACCTGTCCTGAGGTGAGCTGGCAACTCACTGGAGCAGACGCCGACGAACACAAAGCTGAGGATACAAAATACACAGGACTGTAAAGTCTAGCCTTCAGGTCACATGAGACGCGGGATATTCCCGGCCCTAGTCATGATAGGGTTCATATTACTGTGGCCGAGCGCGAATACCACAGAGCTCTTTAGCTGCGACAACGCAACAAGTGGTCATTCGACTTGAGTACAGCACGTATCATAAAATTTCTTGTTTGCAACACCCGAAACCGTAAATTGAAGTAGGTCTGAAATATTTCAACAATTGCTGTGTTTAGAATCTAAGTTATGTATATATAATTTAAGTAATTTGTATCCAGCAACACTTGCAAACTTATTTTTTTCCAATTCGAAAAGGCTTACACTTTATTTTGGGGCAAAATCAGAAATATTTGTTACAAGGCCTTAATATTAACATTCCCTTCTGTATTCCGAACTTGTACGGGTTACAGAGTAGATACATATTTAGCACACATTCTCTGCGTTTTCGCCGCCAACCCAGTTACAAAAATTTTGCGTAAGGGAACAAGTACCATTCTATAATTAGATGAATGCGAAATTCGCGTTATAATTTCGTGGACAGTCAGACATCACAGTACTTTGCTTATACCTCAACCGAATCTAAGATTTCATTGGCTGTGACCCTTTATACTAAGTACTTAGCAGTGTGGTTAGGTTAGGTTAGGTTAGGTTAGGTTATGTTAGGTTAGGTTATGTTAGGTTAGGTTAGGTTAGGTTATGTTATGTTAGGTTAGGTTAGGTTGGCTGTGGCCCTTTACACTAAGAACTTTAAGCCGTGTGGTGGAATCACAGGATATTGGCCACTCTACTAGCTCGAGAGATTTTTCAGGGCGTTTGAGACACTTTGTTGGCCAGTGACGTAAGCCATTAAACGTTTAAAAGTAGATCTTAGTTTTCTGCCAAATGACAATGCTAATTTTGCAGTTCTCAAGCGGTTAGCTTAGAGGGGTCATATTTTTCACATGCCCATTTCTCTGTAATCCCTCATTCAGTAAAGAAGTTTTTCGTAATAATTGCGTGATTGTATTCTATCATCTATTCACGGTTTCTTCACACTTCTTGAACCAAACCTTTGAAAAAACACCCCATGTATGACGTGCGTAGTTTCTGCCTAAACATGGCATGTACCACAAGCGATTTGTACTTGTGTTGACATAAGTAGCTTAATTTAAGTTAAATTAAACTTTTACCTCCATTTGGCTATAAATTATACTATTTCATTTGGAAATAGTTCCTATGCAAAATATTATTACACTGGATGCTCACGAATGCGGTGCGTTGGCCTTCTGGCGTAATTTTCTAAGCTTGGTTTTAATGAGGCGGCTGAATATCCTGGAAGTAGAACTTCAGCAGGGCTTCAGAAAATGGAAGTTATCGTGAATGGAGTATAATAAGAATACTTAGCTGTCATTCACGAACGACTGTATATATAAGGACTATGCCTAGCATGCTTGTATTATCTCCTGGACAATTTCTACAGCTAATTCCAAGTTTTGTGCAACAATGACTGGAGAGCCATGCGATAAACTATGCGTCTTCAGGCATAACTATGTGCCATTCGCAAACCTTTCGATGTTCGTGACCGACACTTGGCAGCACATTGTCCTCGGATCGTTTCATTCAGTTGACAAGTTTTCGCCCAGGGAAAAACATACACAGAAAGGAATGGAAAGATTACCATAAAATTAGCCCACATTTACGGAGCCTTTCCCTAGAAAATAAATAGATTGTAGTAACTTTTTTTTGCAATAACGTGTAAGAACAGTTATCGGAAACGCAATACTATGTACATTTTTCTTTTTTTACAGGTGACTTGTTCCAGGAGTTCAGACAAGTCCAGGAGTCATGGCTCCAAGAAGGTGAGTGAGCGGTTATCTCTTTTTGATCTCTAATAACATCCATAAAAAAATTGAACTTGTATATATAATGCATTTTATTTGCAATATATTTACTTGGTTGATATTAAATTTTTGGAAATATATGTATAGGTATCGAATTTTGCCAAAAGTATTTCATGACAAGATGTCTTGAAAAACACTCTGAAATGTATGCACCAGCAGTTCCCTCTTTTGACAAATCAAAGCTTATTACACTCAACTAAGAGACACAGAGTCAATGCGAGTGAGCAAACGTAGATTCCACAGTTTGATTCAGAATTGGCTTCCCTCCCACAAAGTGCAATAAGAAAAGTTAAATTAAATTTATGATATAATTTTTTTTTATTCCAGAAACTGTACACAGTCAAACGCTAAGTATAATTGTGGTACGTCAATGAGAAGAAATTTTAAAAATTAAAAAAAAAAAAATTGTTTCAATAGCGGGCAGCGAACACTGTATATAGTTGCTGCAGCTACAAATTTCACATTCGTAGCTGGTTTACATAAACATATAAACGTTGCAACGCCAACAAATTTATGACGTCTCCTGTACCCAATTAGAAATAACCGTCTGTAGGCCTACCGATTTCTTTATGGGTGATAATATATACAAGCAACTGACAACAACCGTTGCTCCGTAGAACCAAGGATATTTCAATCTGATTCTGAGAGTTAAGGTAGAAATACCGTAATAAGTACAGCCACTACTCCACGTGTAATAAATCTGCAACAAGCGTGATATATTTTCTGCTGACAGCGAAAAGGTAAACAGAATATAAGATACAATAAAATTATATATATATATATACACACACACACACGTGCGTTTCATTCGAGTTAGTCCTTTTGTCAGGGCATGGTTGCATAATTTCATACAATTACATTGTGTGATAAAATCCTACATGGTAGTACAGTCAATGATGAAAGTAAATACACCTGTGTAGGTGTGCATACAACTTTGAAACCTACCCTGTACTCAGATGACATTGTGATTTGTCGTCACCTCTGTGTGTGAGCTTGCTTTCAAATGTGAGGTTTTGGTGCGAATATCATATTGCGCTCTTACACAGAGGATGTGTAACTGATTAACACAACACATGGCTACAGGTTCATCAGGAAGAAATTAGTCGAACACATATTACAGTTTATTGTTTTAAGTGGCTCTTTTAATGCTCCGTGCGTTTTTGTAGTGGCCTGAAACGGTAAATTACTACAAATTTTATAGAATTTTGCTTTGGATATCCTAAAGTAAGGATTTTGTGTAACTGAACGAAGATTCACAGGCACTCGAAAAAAAACCTGTAGCTGCAAATAATGCTTATATGACGTGTGTAATAATGACTACTAAATCGTGTTTGTTTTATATGTATGGTTCACAAAAATTCTCCTGTTGCAGAATATACAGAATACTGAGTTCTCAAACTTATAAATTATGACTTGCCAATTTTCTAAAGTAGCAAGATTTTAATAAAAATAATAAGTTTCGCAGTTTCATAATTGTTCTATTTTTTATGTTTTAGAAATGTTAGGGGTAACAGTATTGCTATTTATGCTGTGTTAAGTTTTTTCGTCCTGTCTTCATAAAATTCTTTAATGAAAATTTTAAAGGCTCTAATTCTTATTTGACGTTAAATTTTCGTGACGCGGTAGAATAATTGAATTTTATAAGAACTAATTTTTAATGTCGACGTTAAATTAAAAAAAAAAAGAATTTTCTCTACACCCTCATTTGTATCAAGGAGTTTGCTCTAAAATTTATGAACACTGAAGTTTTACGTCTGTACTTAAACAACACACAGCACTCGAGGCATTAGCGTGTCATATAACAGGTGTGTATAATATTCTCCAACAAGAAACCTCGAATATAATATACGTTTGGCTGGTAGTTATGCATAAAATAACCAACCCAAAAAAATCATATGATTTTGTACTTCATGTAATTGCTAAAAAAATGGACGACATGATATGAAAGTGAACCAACTTACCTTTGCGTAATAAAGCGAATGAAAACAGCCTACAAATGAACCCACCGTCAAACCTTTATCGATAAATAAGTTCGCTAAGCTCATGACTCGGTTCCTCTTTCGAAAACAATTTTCAGTGATATTAACATTTAATTCAGAAGAGAAAACTTGTAAAAATAATTATATAGTTATTCCAAAAATATGAGTTTAAATGTGGGAAAACCTTTGACAACGAATATCTCAAACTAGGTCACATTAAAGATAGTTATTTACTTTTATTTTGCCATCTACGTTAGGTTGTTAATCACTATTCTGATAAATATTTTATTGAGCTCAACAACTTGGCAACGTTAATAGTCTTCACCAAACAGCTACTTTCCTTCAAATGGCTGCTTGCAATACGAAATTGCGGGTATAGATTCACAGTTCCCTAATATAATATAACAGACTTCCTCGTGAATAGGGTTCAGGAAGAATCTGTTGCTCTATCTTTTGTGACCTTTAACGTCACGCGTGACTTTACCCGCGTCTTTACAAACACTTTGTCACTTTTATCTAATCTGGTCTACCTATAGATTGGGGCAGTGATATTTCGCGAAAATATTTCGAGACAATATACAGTCCAAAGCACTGTAGGGTCGTCCAGCTTCTTTGATTTGCTAAAAAAATGTTCTGGCCCGTGTTAACCGTTTGCGCACGAATCACGAAGGTTAAGTGTCGGAGTTACTTAGTCCTGAGTGGCTCGGTCAAAGACGGACACGGCACCAGCAGCCAACGGAGGTATAACAACAGCTGAGGTGTGTATATAGTATTGAAGTCTACTGTGTGCTCCGATTTTTTACGCGAAAATTCACTGGCCTTACCTATAGATAAGATTTGCGTAAGAATTTGTAGATAAGATTTGCGTAAGAATTTGAAGCAAAGACTTCCTCTTGAGTTTACAGTTGTCAGGTTTACTTAAGATAACTGACTGCAATTTAAAAGAATTTAGCGTCTGATAGCTGATACGATTACTTACCTTTAAAACTTTGCACTCTACATATTTACTAGCAGTCAACGTTAGCTATAAAGGTGTCACTCATATCCACCGTAATAGGAAAGCCAATTCCGCTCGTCTTGGTTTTTTCACTTGCCACCATCACATTGGTTTACACCACACTTGCCACGCTTACTCCACTGAATAACGTTTATTACTGGCCGGCTTTCAGTTGACGGAGTGCCGAGTTGATATGCAACCTCCCAACACACATAATTATGTGTACCGGGAGAAACAGTCTATATTGTCATTAATTGATATGAAGATATTATTTTTATTCGCAATAATTACTGTTGAATGGCAACAGAGCTATTTTAAAAAACCTGACAATCATTAACGAATAAATGTAACTACATATATAAGAATTTTGTATTCAGTCACAGAGAAATTTTCTTTTTAAGTGCAGCATTAGTTATATTTGGGCGTAGTGTTCGAAGTGTAAATAAACTTAGGAAAATACGAGGTATAACTTCAGTACTTCAATCCGGATGCCTTGTATGTCGGATCGGAGAAATAATGCCAGGCACAGCTAGACTTGTGGAATAAGTGTCTGAAAGCACATCTGAAATGTTATTTCGAAATGCCTTAAAGAGATACGCGAGTAGCAAAATGTTCTGCCAACAAAAACATCCGGGTGGCGATAACCTAATTTTTATTCGGATATTACTTTCCCAAAAAAAAAAAAAAAACACGTATATCTTAATAGAGATGAAGCCATTTTAAGGTAAAGGAAAATCAGACTGATGTGGATCAGGCTTTGATAAAATAGTATTCGCGTTTGTATACTAATTAATTTTTTTTTCTTAGAAAAAACTAATTTTTCTAAGGACATAAAAGAAAGAAAGTTGGCGAGGTGATATAGTTTACGGTATCTCGTTCGCCTGTCTGTAGCAGAACAGGGAGGTTTATCGTCGTCGTTAGTTTACAAACAACACAAGTTCTGGTCTGTGGTGCATCCCGTCACTGCCTTGTCACGGCCCTCCATCGGTGCACTGTCTGCGAGGGGGTTGTTTCAGTCTGCTGGGGGATGCACGATGAGGGGTAGCGGAGGGCGAGGGGGTGAAGTTCAGGTGGCAGGCAAGCGACAGGATGCGAGGAGCGTTATTAATCCCGTGGCCTTGGTTCGGATGTCGGAAGTCGCTCGTAAATGATAATTAATGGAGTCGGGCTCAGCCGAGTACAGGCGCCCTCATACTGCTGGAGCCGCCGTTCGACGTCGACTCTGTGCACAGTGTCTGGAGCACGTGTTGTACTTAGAGACCTGCAGGCTAGACTCTGTAGTCTTATGTACAGATATGCCGATATAAACTGCGCATTGGTTGTCTGCCGTCACAGAGGAAGGCGAAGATTGGGCCAGCCTTCTCCAGGAGGTGTCGAACACCGCGTGGACCAATGGTTGACATTTTATTAACACACGTGTTTTGAATTCTAGACCTGCAGGCTTGTCTCTATAGTCTTAATGTACAGATATGCCGATATCAACTGCACGTTGGTTATATGCCGTCACAGCGGAAGGCGAAGATTGGGCCAGCCTTCTCCAGGAGGTGTCGAACACCGCGTGGACCAATGGTTGACATTTTATTAACACACGTGTTTTGAATTCTAGACCTGCAGGCTTGTCTCTATAGTCTTAATGTACAGATATGCCGATATCAACTGCACGTTGGTTATATGCCGTCACAGCGGAAGGCGAAGATTGGGCCAGCCTTCTCCAGGAGGTGTCGAACACCGCGTGGACCAATGGTTGACGTTTTATTAACACACGTGTTTTGAATTCTAGCTTGTCCCGAAATGAACCCGCGAATTTTTCAGGTCTCTAGTTATACTCCATTCGTGGTTTCCTCGCACTTTTTTTTAATCAAACAATCGAAAAACATCCCATGCATGACGTATTTGATGTTCCCTAGTGAGTGAAGAGATTTGGGTGGCTCAACAGCGAGGTCTTAAAAGTATATGAGGGTCTTTGAGGTGAGTATGGAGCAGCACCGGAATGAAAGGACGGGGGAAACGGGAGATCCCCGAGAAAACCCGCCGACCAGCGGCATCGTCCAGCACGACGATTCCCACGTGCGAAAACCCGAGAGCGATAACCACCGGGAATCGAAACCTAGGTGTGAAGCGAGTAGTCTAACCACTACACCACCGCGGACCCAACTGGTGTATGATATTTAAGTTTAATTTATAAAAACACATGATTCTCAACACAAGTTGGTCACAGAAATAATATAAATAATCCACCCATGAATACTATAGTAACAGATGTCATAACCCCATTATTTTCAAATTAGTATTTCACCCTAACAGGTCCGCCTAAACCTCGGAAACAGTAGTTGTATATTAGTTTAAACTAATCCAGAATACTTGGTGAATAAGTGCTTTTGCAAAGTAACCGTCGACAGTAGGTTATAAAGAGCGTCTACCATTTAAACTAACATAAACTATCCTAGCATATAAGAAGAGTCAGCTGTTTCACATTTTAAAATAACATAGGATAGTTTGTGAAGTAGAGTTGTTTAAGATAATGCTAACCTAAACTAACCCGAAACACACGGAAATAGGTGTCCAGATTTTCATGTTAGCTAAAAAATTAGGTAAATATTTTTTACAGTTAAAACTACCCTATGAGAGTAAGTAATTTTGCATTTTAATTTAACCTAACCTACACTCTAAATCCGAATCAGTGATATCAATCAGTGAAATAACATTCACTGAAAGACAGTTGATAAGCTATTTCTGACTGGCAAATCAAGCAAATTAACTGGGAACTAGTGATTTATAGCAGTGACATTCTTGACATTTAGTGGGAAATCACAAATAAATCAGTGAAATTCAACCGCTTTACGAACTAGTTATCTGGCACTTATTATCAGTTGCTCAGTTCTCACTGTCTTCACTGGTTTGGCTCAATTCTCACTGATTCAGGTTTAGAGCGTATAATAATACATACAAAAAAAGGGCAATTTTTTTAATTCAGGAATATTGCAAAGACACGAGAAGAACTTTGTTACGTAGTTCGAAAGCACGCGCGCAGTGAGTACGGCAAGGTCGGTCCCACAGGCTGTGTCTGCAGTTCGCAGGGGACGATGGCACTGGCGTCTATCTGCGCCATGACGGAGGCTAATCAGAGTAATGGCCGGTCCCACGGGAGGGCTGGAGTGCCGTCCAAAACAGATTAACTGACCCCCCGCCTTCCTTTCTAAACCCCGTGGTTCATCACCCTGCCGCCCTTTCTCCTCCCCCGCGCACGACCTAACCTACCCTTTCTCTCAGCACACGTGATCACCGCACGCGTGTACCACGTCAGCTGCCTACCCCCCCCCCATCGCCCCACCAAAACACACAGTGGCTAGACGCACTATATCCCCTCCGTGGCACAATATATTGTTACCACCATAGCCACTGCAACAATAAAATAACGTTGAAAATACTTACAATTATAAAATTCGACATTTCACTCAGGCTACATTTTGATTCATAATAAATCACTAAATGGGCTTGCAATTCGTTTAACAAAAGGAGATATATTTTTTTTCCAATTTACGTAATTTTTGATAGCGTTACCGGATACTGGTCAGCGAACGTGAAAATATTTAATTCCTCGCTGCAGGGGAAACGCTTGGTAAATGAGCAGTGTTACGCAAAACACTCGTCCCATCCAACACCTGAGCTCAGTTCCGTTACCTCTACGGTGTGCAATACGCTAAGTAAGTTGTTCCGATCGCTCGCTTCAGGCGCATCAGTGCACCTCCTACGTCGTTATGCTTCCGGTCGACGTCGCGCATCAACTGCATGCGATCTGGAGCTCAGATGCTTCGTGCACTGACGCCATGTCGGCGCGAATTTCTGGCGGGGAACGTGCCTCAAGTTAGCTTTGAAAGATAAAATATCTTCGACGGTGTCCTTGAATAGTGCAGGCGTATATCTAGAAGACGCCGGTATTTTTGTAGATTTGAGTATCCTCAAATCACGTGTGTTAAACACATTAACATTAAATGACACAAATAAGGCACGCAAAATTTATTTACATGCTGTGTAGTCAGAATAGTCGAAATGTTTATTTTCAACCAGCATTGCAAAACAGGCGCACAGGTTTTGTTCCGTTTCTTAGTGAAATCACATATGTATTTAGTAACTGAGCAACGTCGCTCGAGTTTTTCTAGCAATGACGTTCACACAGGGAACGGTGTACGACTTCTTATAAGCGCGTCTACACAACGGAATCACGGCAGTCGTTATAGGGTTCGGTAGTTGGTGTGGGTCCACACGATGACCAGGCAAGCTGTAACTCGATGAAGCACGGTGTCTTACAAGTGCCGTGAGTATTACTGAGGCAAATTACTCCGTTCTTTCTCCAACCGAGCATGGAGTTGGGCGGAGACGCAGCAGACCCTACAGATCTTCTTGAGCTAGCAGTTCGCCTAAAAATAATTTCACCTCCAGGCACTAATACCTAAAAGTCGTTTGTCCTACAGGCACTAGACCTAAATACGTTTGACACATAGGAACTAGACCTAAATACGTTTATCCTACAGGCATTAGACGTAAAGTAGTTTGTCCTACAAGCACTAGGCCTAAATACGTTTGACATACAGGCACTAGACCTAAAGACGTTTATCATGCAGGCATTATAAATAAAGTAGTTTGTCCTACAGGAACAAGTCCTAAATACGTTTGACATACAGGCACTAGACCTAAAGACGTTTATCATGCAGGCATTATAAATAAAGTAGTTTGTCCTACAGGAACAAGTCCTAAAGTCGTTTTGCCTAAAGTCTACTTCAGCTAAATGCGTTTTTCTTCAGTCATTTGTGCTAAAGCACTCATAAATTCAGTTCTAGAAAATTTCTTAACGCCAGCAATGGGCACTAGACCCAAAGTAGATTCTCCTACAGTCACTTAACCTAAACGGTATTTAACATAATGTCGCTAGACCTGACGTCATTTCCCCGCCAGTTATGGAAAACGATTTCAGATACACTGCGTGCTGCCCAGTTCGGCAAGGTTCGTCACAGATCATGGGCGCTAAAGCAGATTTCGTTCAAGCTGGTCACACGCGTGTCCTTTAGACGAGAGTTCTGGTGACCTGGCAGGCCAAGGTCTTGTAAATCCTACTGAAACATGGCTGCGGTATGCAGCCGAGCACTGTCGTACTACGGAATCCCAATCAGCCTGCGCAAGAGAAATGTCAGGAAATGGAGGCTGGAAGAGCTCCTGGACATACCGATGGGTTGTCGATGAACCCTGCGCGTACACCAGACAGTTTATGGAGTCACAACTAGGGACAATTTCAAAACACATCAGATTAGATCCATTTTCGCCACTGTACTGTTTAAAACTGCTACGCGTCTTAGGTGCATGCTGGCGAATCACTGACTTTCAGGACCGGAGGAACCTGGCTCTGATTAGCCCAATCAAGTAACACATAATCTGCTTATGAAGACACACGCCAATATTCAACGGGAAACTGCAGGTGACCGTGTTTGATATCGAAGTCTTCGGTTGCTTGAAACACTTTTTTGCAGGAAATCAAGTATCTCCAATCATAACTTACGGCCGCCCACGCGTTAGGGTCATTTGGTTGTTCTACGATATGCACCACATGGTTTACGCCGATTTTTCTGAAGCCGCGCTCTCGTGCGTTTATCGTCGCTCCTTGCAGTGAAGCACGGCACATTCAAGACGTCAATGCGACGTAAATCCTGACTCCGGCGCCCACGTTTCTCTGCACCACGTGCGACTTACTTGAAGATGGATCGCTGCCAACAGTAATCTGCGCAGAGGACGCCGTGACTATGGTCCACCTTCATTCTCCCGTCTCCGGATGATTCTCGAGGACATTGGCGATGCTATTCTTTATCTTGTGAGCAGTATTGATGTGGCGCTCAGGTTCGTTGCTGCCTTTTGCTACGGTCTGTGGTGCAACGACGGCTGCTGAATTCTTGTGGCTATCATAAGTAGAGAAACGTCTCCCTTCAACCACCTTCCCCGACGCATAGTATTCAGCCCACCAGCCCTTCAGGCAAACGACTTGAAGGGGGGCTCAGTCTCGCCAGTGTGTGTAAATAACTACGTGACCTTCTGATCAATAAAATCCTGGTGTGTTAAATAACGGAGAATACGAGTATTTGTTTACCCCTAACGCAACAACCTCAGGTGTCCTTAGTCTGCACTCAGCACAATGTTGTTCCTAGGCTGCCTTCTTCGGTGCGCCGTCGGACGGCTGTGCCCGAATTCCCATTGGAGTAATACAGCAACACGATGTCGAGCACCCCTGAGAGACTAAGGATCGAGCTACGATCACTCACTTAATGCCCCGGCGTGGTTCTGCAGCGCGCTCCCTTCCAACATTCTCTGAGAGCCTCACACTCTCAGGTACCCGTCATCCGGCCGAGACACTATGCAAACTGTGCAGACTGTCCAGGCTAATGCCAGAGATGCGTCGCCGCTCACCGCGTCGAACCTTCTCTGGGCGGGGGGACTCTCCAGATCTCCTCCTTGCGGCAATACATTTTGTGGTCGAGTTGAGGGATTTGGATGGCTCTTAACAACGCGTTCTCGCGAGCCGATGAGGGTGAAGAGAAGTGAGTACGGAGCAGCGCCGGAATGCAAGGGCGGGAGAAGCGAAAGATTCCCGAGAAAACCCGCCGACCAGCGGCACCATCCGGCACGATTGCTACATGCGAAAATCATGGGAGTGACCCCGCCGGGAATCGAACCTGGTTTACCTTGCTAGGGGGTGCGCGCTCGAGCCGCTACGGCAACCGCGGCCCCGTTTCGTAAGGGTGGCACATTTTTCCCCTGCGACATTGCTTTCTTATTCACTTTCTCCGTCCATCAGTACATTTCGATAACTCGAACCATAGAACCGGACTTGAATTGGACACCATGCTTGATGAAATCGAGAAGAGACAGAAATGTAAATCAAATTATTAAAGAACAGGTGGGTGTATAAATTTTCCATAATGCATGATATCGAGTACAGTTTTCGCAGTATGGGAGTGTCCAAAGGATGAGAAAAGATTTAAAATCGAATTGGATGATTTATGGCAACGGACGGAAAGGAGGAAAATAGGAATACCGGAAAAATAAATTAAATGAAGTACAAAACGCATTGAGATGAACAATGGAATGACGGAATGAAAATTATGAACAGGAAATTGGAAATACTTTTTAAACTGATCAATAAGGAGAAAAAGAACCAATATTATCCGTTTTATGCTTATTTTTTCTATCAGAAAGATGGCTAACTGAAATCTCATGAATTACCAGAAGCAGAAACTGTCCTATGAAACATAGGCTGACACTAAGCTTCGTGTAAAATTTCCTGCGGTATATTAAAGCAGATACATTGGAAATGTTTGTGTCGTGAGACGTTATTGCAGTTTTCGTTGATCGTGCTCGTCGGAGCTATGTGGTTGTCCACTCTCTTGACGCAGTATTCTACAGGCCAACTTGTTTGACACACGGTAGGTCGTCCAGGCCTTGAAGGTGGCGAGAAGTTACATTCTGCAGTCCACTTGCGAAGGTGGCTGCTGTCATTGGTCAGTTCGCCTCTGTGAGCCAGGGCAGCGCTCGGGTTCGCTGAACCACTGTATACCTGCCGCCTCTACTAGTATTTTCTCCACCCACTAATAAAGAGCATGGTTTCCACCTATCTGTCTCCTGTAGCATTTTCTGTTAATGCATGCAACCATTTTTAATTATTTCCTTTCTAAAGGGCTTTTACAGTGTCTATGATGGTTTTTCTCTTTCTTTTCATAGTATAGTTTAGCTAGAAGTGCACTTAGGGAGGTTTTCATGGCCGAATCGTGGCCATGGTAGCCCAACCCCTCTCTGCCGCGATGCATGTCTCCTAGCATGATCTCCTCTCCTTGTAGGCGTATGGGGCTTAGCCCTTAGACGAAATTAACTCCCGTCCCTTCCGCGGGCTCGCACATAACACTTAGTTTTATAGTGGGTTAGAAAAAAAATTTTTTTTTAACCGCTGTGATACTTTCACAGGCCCATTTACTGGGTGGAGTAGTGAGGCGAGTACTTGGCAGAGTAACTCTACCCGTGTAAATCCGCGTAGACCCGCGGTAGAGTTGCGTCACTAGCGACATGTGGCAAAGTAACTCTACTTTACTAGCCGCGCCATCGCCCAGATTGCCACTCGCCTGTCCACTGCCCGTGTAAGCTGGCGGAGCCTTTCAACGAAGTAGCTAGTCGAGTGGGCGTTGTTCGGTGAACTTATTCCAACAGAACACCGTACTACACGAGCGTCAGTACTCTGCTGTGCGTAAACGCCCCTGGCTTTCTTAACGGCGGGGGCAGCGGTGGCGTAGTGTCCAGGGCGCTCGCCTCCCACCACGGCGATCCAGGTTCGATCTCCGGCGGGTTCACTCCCGGATCCTCGCATGTGGGAATCGTGCTGGAAGATGCCGCTTGCCGGCGGGTTTTCTCGGGGTACTCCGGCTTCCCCCACCCTTGCATTCCAGCGCCGCTCCATTCCAGGGTTTCATTTCTGTCATGCCCGGGGATGACGGTCACCTACGGGTCCCAGCTGGAAAGACCGTCACTCGGAGGGTGTCGCCTTGCCCTGGGTGCACTCCCCACACGCCATTATTATCATTATTATTCTTAACGGCGGAGTAGATGGTAGAACGCTCTCACCTTGCTACTTTACTCTACTTGCTACTATCCTCGTGTGCACGGTCCTATGATCCTATACCATCCATAGTTAGTTAAGGGAAAGCAAAGTTACGACCGCTGGCTCACAACACTTACGCGTGCGTTGTGAGCCGATCCAAACAACCTCGTTCACAAGTGCACTGCGGATGGAAATCTCGCCCGGCGGTCTGTCTTGGCGGTAGCAGGGGAAAGTAGAACGCAACGACCTCCTGTGGGCTGGCTAAAGAAGGGCGCGCTAGGACAGACGAGGGTTATCGTGGCCAGACGGTGGAACTAACCTAATAACCCACAACCTCAATTAAATCGTGTTTTGTTGCCTTTCCTAGAAACAGCAACTTAATACAAATCAAATCTGCAGAAGTTACTTTTTCTTATCGTAATAACGATACATTCAGTGATTATGTTCAAAAACCCAACAAAACGAACAATTTTCACATCTCGGAAATTTGTAACAAAGTATATTACAATTTCATCATACCACTTAAACCTTCAATTTTCAAGTGAAAAACCCGACCCATTCTCTTAAATACTTTACTTGCCTTGCATTTATATATTTCGTCGAAAAAATAACTCAATTGCGTGCCATCGTAAATTACACAGGCCAACCCAATTTTTAACAAACATTTTGTTTTCTAATTAATTTTTTAATTTGTACATTCATTTACATGTAAGAAAATTAAATATAACCAGGAAATAAATTACTTTGCTCTAGTTTATGAAATACAGCTGTCTTGTTATAATATCAGAAATGCAACATTTTAGTAGAATTAAAATTAAATTAATAACTAACTTGTTGGTGAAACTTTAAATTTTATATAACTGTTTACTAAAAAAAATAATTTTCATGCGTTTTAATTAAATTTAGAAAGTTTATCTGCATTTTCTGGCTTAGGCTTGGCATTTTAAACGTCTGTTGTGGCGCACTTTCGCCTTGCTTGCCTTTCGTAAGCTGCCTCTGGATCGCCCCTGGCGGCAGTCCAACGAAAGTCTGCTGACTTGGAGTCCTTCCACAGGACTCCACTTTCCAGCTCAAGTTCCACAACATCCCCAGTATCTTGAACATTTCCATTTTTATGCTCTGTATCATAGAAACTAAAGTTAATATTTCATTTTTTTATGGTTACATTCGTAATCGGCACCACCTAATTAATTAAATCTGGCGGTTTTTTATAAAGGATACAAAACTGTTGTTGACCAGTGTTATTAGAGCACGATAAGAGTGGATTTACAGGGCGAAATCAGCAGTGCTACAGCGAAACAAGTGACATTTGCAGTGAAGTGACTTCGCAGTAGATCACGGCCGGAATCAGAATTTTTCAATGGAATTTTTTTTTTCTAATATTAATTAAGCCGTGTATTTCAAATCCTGCTAAACGGATAGGCTTGATAACACCAAATATTTCGCTATGGGTAACACGCTTCAGAGTATGCATAGGTAATTCGAGACTACGAAAAATAAAATGAAACTGCTTTGACTACTGCTCAGCTCACTAATGAGACAGCGAACTTGTATATACATACACCTGTTACAATCCAATTACGATATTTGCATTGAAAATACGTCCAAGATACAGACAATTGCAAAGGAAAACAAACAGTTGATTTTCTACTGTTCACCTCCTGGTTGATTTAGCGTGATGATAATGATGATTATACCTCAGTATTTAAGTTAGATTAAGGAAAAATATATGTGATTGAAATCCAGTCAGTGGTTTTCTCGTTACGCCCGAGTGAATTAACGGTCATACAAAGAGACAAAAATTAAAATTTAAAAAACCCGGCAAGCAATTTTACAGATTTAATTAATAGTGTAGATAACCATGTAGATCAGTCGCATGCGGGAGTGGTCTGTAGGACCGGGTAACGTGTACACACAGGGTAATACACTGAAGAGCCAAAAAAACTGGTATACCTGCCTAATATCGTGTAGGGCCCCCGAGCACGCAGAAGTGCCGCAAGACGACGTGGCATTGACTCGACTAATGTCTGAAGGTACGCAGGAGGCAATTCACACCATGAATCCTGCAGGGCAGTCCACAAATCCAATCTGCGCCAATTTGAGAAAGGGTTGCACGTTTGTCACGTTTAATGATTCTCGCCAGTCGTCGTTTGTCCCGTTCATTCACGATATTTTTCCGGCCGCAGTGATGTCGAAGATGTGATGTTTTACCGGATTCCCGATATTCACGGCACACTCGTGAAATGGTCGTACGCGAACATCCAAATGTTATCGCTACCTCGGAGATGCTATGTCCCATCTCTCGTGCGCCGACTATAACACCACGTTCAAACTCACTTAAGTCTTGATAACCTGCCATTGTAGCAGCAGTAACCGATCTAGCTGCCGACCGCGTCGTGTTACTCTGATTGGTTCCATACCTCTGTTATTTGCATACGCACTCCTATACCAGTTTTTTTTTTAGATCTTCAGTGTAGTATTTTATATAAAAAATATTTGTTACTAGCCATTAACAACGCGCCTATTTTCTCCTCGTTCTAATTCATATTAATTTAANAGATCTTCAGTGTAGTGTTTTATATAAAAAATATTTGTTACTAGCCATTAACAACGCGCCTATTTTCTCCTCGTTCTAATTCATATTAATTTANTTTTATATAAAAAATATTTGTTACTAGCCATTAACAACGCGCCTATTTTCTCCTCGTTCTAATTCATATTAATTTAAAACAAAAAATTATTATTTATTTATAAAATATAATAAAAAGTTAAGTTTAACCAAATGTAAGGTACTTTTGAGTTAAGAGAAGTGAAAACACTTGTAAAACATGGCATTTAGTAAACAACCATACGTCACAAATGGGGTGATTTTTCAAAGGTTTGATTCTAACAGTCTGAAGAAATCGTGAATAGAATATAGTTTGTTTACGATATTACTCGCTCTGCCACTTAACTTCATTTGCACATTTCACAGTCAAATGTTCTTAAATTTGCTCTAATTCACTTGTAGAGATAACACAAATCATCTTGGCATCTATTTTCAAAACTGCTATTTATAATTTCTAAAAATACACATTTTTTTACAGCATACGTATTTTTATTATTACTGTTATTTTAAAGTGAAAAATGATAACGAAATTCTACATTGTCATTTAATATTCCACTTATTCTGCAACTCGTCTTGACTCAGTAACGCCTTTTTTTTATCCTCTCGTCCGATTTAAATAAGAATAAATCTCTGTAGTATGGCATTCAATAACATACTAACACTGTTTCAAATAGAATTAAAAAAAAAAAAAACAGGCAAACAAATTTTTGTTATATCTATAACACATAACTTATAAAAGGTGTTGAAAATTTTAATCATGCATATCAGCTGGTCAACCAGAATCTCAAAACGCATTAATCAATTTTCAGAATAAACGTTAGTGATGCTAGATAAGTATAAAGTTAATGTTTACACTTATAATTTAAATAATTGCTATTATATTGTATTTTCGTTAATTATGGTTTATAAGTTTCCAGCTATGGAATGTTGTTTGCCAATTGTTAAGGTTAATGTAATATATATAAATAAATGTATGTATATATATAATTGTAGTCATACGAATAATGCATATTTTGTTTTTATTTGTTTTTATTATATATGTGTATGCGTAATATGTTTGCATATGATTTGATGTATGCTATATCATCTGTTGTTTAAAGTTGTTCTTCTTATTATTATTATCGTTAATGTCTACACATTTGTAATGGTTTGGTAATATGTTTTTATTTTCCTTTTTTTTTTGTTATATTTTGAGTGCCTCCTTTTAAATGCTCTCTGGTATGCACTTCAGTAAATAAATAAATAATATAAATACAATTATTATTATCAATGACGTTGACTAGAGTTCATCTCCCGGCATGACTAAAATAATTTTGAGAGTGCTGAATTTGGTTCTCACGTGGTTCGGAGACCACTATGATCATGGAAATTCCGTCATCGTTAACCTTTGTGCACAGACGTGCGACATAAAATACATTTTATGACTTTTTAATTTATCAGTTAGTTTCTATTGTTCATGCACACCGCATTAACAGAGTAATATTCCTTACATCTTAGATTTATTTTTGTTTCGCCATAGCTTACTTTTCACATAAAATATTTAAAAACGATGACTCTGAGGACATAGTGCATATCCTAACATATATTTTTGAGTCCACAATATTTTTTTTTTTTTTTTCAAATTGTTTTTGTTGCGTTTGTGACCGTAATAACGATTAGCTCTTTATTTATATCTTTTCCGTCTCAAGCGAGAAAATAACGCACTGAAATCAGTCCATTCGTTTCAAGAAAACTGTAAAGTAGTTTTGTATGTAATATTGATGTGTAAATTTTAATATTAAATTTTAACAGTAAGGGGAGCCGCGGTGTTGTAGTGGTTAGACTACTCACCTCCCATCTAGGCGAACCGGGCTCGATTCCCGGCGAGGTTACCCCCGGATTTTCGCACGTGGAAATTGTGTCGGACGACGCCACTGATCGGCGGGTTTTCTCGGGGATATCCCGTTTCCCCCACGCTCGCATTGCGGCGCTGCTCCATACTCACCTCGCTTCACCCTCATCGGCTCTCAAGACCTCAATGTTAAGAGCCGCCCAAATATCTTCACTCACTTGACAGTAAGTTATAAAGACATATAGTCACACACAAGATTGCAATGATACTGTAGTCCATTCATGATTACTNATCCCGTTTCCCCCACGCTCGCATTGCGGCGCTGCTCCATACTCACCTCGCTTCACCCTCATCGGCTCTCAAGACCTCGATGTTAAGAGCCGCCCAAATATCTTCGCTCACTTGACAGTAAGTTATAAAGACATATAGTCACACACAAGATTGCAATGATACTGTAGTCCATTCATGATTACTTCAAACTTTTCTGAAGCCCCGCTTAAGTTCTATTTTCAGGATATCCCTCCGCCTCACGCAAACTAAGTTTAACCAAGTCTAGAAAATTGTACCAAAGGGACAACGCATCGCATTCGTGCGCACTCAATTTAATAATATTTTGCATAAGAATACCAACACACCTATTTTCTCTCTGTATTAATGTACGTTAATTATAAATGAATTGTTATAATTTACAAATAAATTATAAGTGAAATGCCAATATAACCTAAACTAAGGTAGGCCTACTTCTTTATTAACCCAAGTATAAAACGCATGTGATATATGACATATTTAAAAAACAATCAAGCACATCATGCATGGGGCGATTTTTCAAATGTTTCATTTGAAAAGTGTGAAGAAACCGCGGAGAGACTTTAGCACCTCGCTCTCAAAGGTTGGCAGCTCGTGATGGCGGTCGCCTGTTGTGTTGCAGGGAGCAGTTGCGAGACGGACGACAGCGAGCAGTTCGTGCCCGAGTACCAGCACGTGACAGGTGAGCGACGACATAACCTCACTCTTTGTTAAGGCAACGTTTATCCTACTCAGGTTACGAGCAAGACGTGATTTACTATGGGAGAGTTTGGCAGAGGGAAAATTTCCGCCGCTAGGTGCGCAGTGTTCCAAAATATAACTTCTTATTACAATTTTAAGCTACGTGGATAAAAAAAAGAGACAAATATTTTACTTTGTTGCGAAGTTATTTTATATTTGATTAATAATTATTGCAATTATGTTGTTTTTAACGTAGATAATAGAGAAAATCTGGTACCTTGCCGACACTAGCGCTTATATTGCGGCGGAAATGTTCCTTTTGCCAAACTTTTAAGATTGACCTTCCCAACCTGTAGTAGAAGCAAACTTAGTTAAGGTTAAGGGCCCTGCTACAAGTGGCTAATGGTAACTACCGGGACCCTGACACAGAGTACTCGACAATACAGAGGCAACATGGTGGCGTGCACTGTGAACTCCAATCACACACGCTAGCAAAATGGCGGGACATCGTTCACTAATCCATAACGTGCAATAACCAATCAGGCTCTAGGCCCGGTACCACAGCTTTGCGCGGCTGATGAGCTATCGAGTTCGCTCACTACAAAGGAACCTCCACGCCATTTCGCTTCTGTATACTTGCCTATTATGTGACCGTAGAGTAGATATGGAGTAGAGTGATCACGTTAGCTGCGCAAAAACCAGTTTCCGTGTCCCAACATTGAACTGAATTTGGCTAATACCACTATCATAAACTACGTGGATAGGATTTGAGGTTATAAAACTGCTTATGTAAATAATTGCTTCGAGATGTTTCTTCCTCTAAGCAATTATCAATGCAGTTTGATGGAATTCAAATTTGTAGAAGTATTTTATTCATATGTAATGGCTTTTCTTTTAAAAATTGAGATATAAACAAACACTGTAATCTATGTTGACCATGTGACTTTGACATTGTATCGGTGTGAGGTAGGTCGAAGTTGGGTACATTCGCAACAAACGAAAAATCGGTCTACCTGATCTTCAGTCGATGACCGATACCCTGCTGATCCCGACGGCAGTGCTGATCGTCTCCTCTCTGAGCACTACGATGAATGCCGATGCCTTGCTGATCCCGACGGCAGTGCTGATCGTCTCCTCTCTGAGCACTACGATGAATGCCGATACCCTGCTGATCCCGACGGCAGTGCTGATCGTCTCCTCTCTGAGCACTACGATGAATGCCGATGCCTTGCTGATGAACATGGTTCCATAAACTTGCTATGCGACACGGCGGCTGCTTTATTGACATCTGCCAGTTATTTCGCACGAGATTTTAAAATTGTATGTTTTCATCCCATTCAAGTTAAATAAACCATCAAGTTTGTATTTAATTGTTCAGAAAATAATCGCTTTTGTAACATTTGCGTTTCCTTTATTTCATACGCCCATAGATTTTGTCTTCTGTGACAGCATCCACTGACAACTTCGAGCTTTCACCGTTAGACATTTTTAGCAAGGCCCATGTGTTTCTCCGGCCAACACAAGTTCCATTTGTGAAAGAACGAAAACACTTGCTTCTTTTTCCCGCCAACTTTGTTGTTTTGCTGAAGAAACGAAATACTTGTATGGTTTATGGCATTTCTTTACGGCTGCGGGTGTCGAGCTTGCATCTCATTGGCTCGGTTTTTCGTGACGTATTTATCGATGGCGAATCAGGCAGGCACTGCAGTTCAGCTGCTGATCAACTGCCGACTTCATCTGCCCTGCACCTCTGCAGTGACTTCACAGGTTACGTGAACCAGTCATACGTCAGCAACGCGTCGGCACTGCAACTGCACTGCAATTCACCAGCCGAATATAGCAGTCCCCTAATGCCCAGTTGACATGCACCATTAACTGCCATGAACCGAGACCCTAAGGTCTTGGTTCAGACATGATCTTCAGTTGGATCCGAGTTCCAAGCAGTGCTGCGTGGTGAAGTGTTGCAAGGTAAGTTGGTGCTTGCTCAGTGCTGTACACACTCAGCGTACTCAACATGAGCCAGTAATCAGAGTGGGGCCCAGAAGAAACTGAATGTATTGCGGCCACTCACGAGAGAGCGGCGAGGCAGCCANGAGCCAGTAATCAGAGTGGGGCCCAGAAGAAACTGAATGTATTGCGGCCACTCACGAGAGAGCGGCGAGGCAGCCATTACATGCTATGACGTCAACTGCTCTACTGCGTTTAAGTGGCCGATGTGTAAAGCAGCAAATGCTTAGGTATAGCACAGAGCAAAACACAGATTACCTTGCAACAGTTCACCACACTCCGTTGGTTCCACTGTACAAGTGTTTGCACCAACGCGACATCTACGATCGTAGATCTCCTGATCTCGGTTTGTAACTAGGATTGGGATGAAACACTGTTTGTGATTTGCTCTCATTTTGTGACGTCATGATGCAACTGATTATTTTGAAATTAGGAGAAAATTAATCAGTTTGTGTGGACACTAACCTTTGAAACTAGTAACTTAACTGTATAGACTGGTTGAACGTATTACAAAATTCCCGCTGCCGTTATGTGTTTGGTTGGTAACACTTACACAAACTTTTTTTCATTATTTTAATATCCATACTCTGAAAGAAGTAGTGGGCAGAAGACTAGGCACTGCGATGTTTCATCTGTTTTAAGTAAAGAAGATGTACGGATTTTACTGAATTAACTTTAAGTGTGTAAAATAATGTTTCATATTTCCAAAAATTATGAGTTTAGTGCTATCTGTTGGTAAATTTTCAAACTACTTTTATCGACGAAGTCTGCTCTTTTGTGAGCAAAACTTTCAAAGCGGGATTCAGTTTTTGACGTGGCTCGTGTGGAAAATTAAACCGGTTTATGATATTCTGACAGGTAATCCAGACTTCCGTTGTTTCTGGTCGGAAGAAAATGCATAAATTTCGTTATCTCTTTACAAAACATTAACACTTCTTGAATTAAAGAAATAATTGAAATTTAAAGCTTTTGTTATGTGTCTCAATTTATATTTTACAGCAGAAAATAACAACCAAATCTATATTCAAACGAATTAAACATTACGAAGTTTATTTCTGGCAAATAAATATATTTAACAGTGCTTTCAGAAATTACTCTGATCTCAGATCAGGATTTGAACCGCCATATTCGGCGGTTCGAAATGAAGTTCATGTCGATCTCCAGTCATGCTCTGAACTCGAATGGCGCAACAGTATTCTGTGAAGGTCGTAGATCAAGTCCGGACACGATCTCGGATCGAGCGACAAACTTCAATGGTGCAACCGGCCATAAGTATTCTAAGGTATGTAAGCCTAATGCTAAAAGTATGGCAAATACAAATTTTCGCCGGCACGTAAGACTGGTGTTTCTTGTGTACTTGATTTTATCCTTTCTGTATGTAAACAAACGGGAGACTTGCAACTTTCATACAATCAATTTAACTGTTTAAAATCTTCTGATTTGCACTTAGTTAGACTCTGCGTCAAGAACAAACTTTGTATTTTGCGCTGGTTGTAACATTTAACTAATTGCATTCACATTTTTTTTGATAGTCGGTCGTAAAACTGGATTTAACAAAATGTTTTCCTACAAAAATTACATTTTTAAATGTTTCACGTGAATTGAAAAAATGTCTTGTAACGAGACAACTATATTTCTTTCCGCTCATAAATTAGTAACTTTTTTTTCAATTAAAAAAGTTTGTTTATAAACGCTCAATGCCAAACAGATTAGTATTTTTTTGGGACTATTATTTTACACGACGTTGGGCATCTGAGTTGGGTATATGACGGCTTGGAGAGAAAAAAAAAATATCGTCAGTTCATGTAAAGTTTGAGATCCGCAGCAAATAGAAAAATCAGTAACCTAGGTATTTGTAGCCATACGTTCAATTGGGCGACAAAAGCCAGTGTCCTGGCACAAATGCAAATATGTATAAATAGGACAGCCCAATGAGCAAACTATCTATATACCAGACACATCCGTGCGTGGTAGACAGTTGTGGACCTCCGCCTCTTTCTAGACAGGCTTTCTACACGCCAGTCGCGGCGTGCGCCGTGCAGCGACCACCACGAGGAAACCCGTGCGCCCAGAGAAAAAAGGCTAAGAGAAGAAACGGAAGTTACGCACATAAAACAGTGCATTTGCTATGACGTTCGTCTGCTGTGAAGAACATACAGTGAAGAGTAAAAAAAAAAAAACAGGTATAGGCGTGCGTACGCAAATAACAGAGGTATGGAACCAATCAGAGTAACGCGATGAAGGTCGGCAGCTAGATCGGTTACTGCTGCTGCAATGGCAGGTTATCAAGATTTAAATGAGTTTGAACGTGGTGTTATAGTCGGCGCACGAGAGATGGGACATAGCACCTCCGAGGTAGCAATAACATTTGGATGTTCGCGTACGACCATTTTACGAGTGTACCCGTGAACATCGGGAATCCGGTAAAACATCACATCTTCGACATCGCTGCGGCCGGAAAAAGATCGTGTAAGAACGGGACAGACGACGACTGACGAGAATCATTAAACGTGACAGACTTGCAACCCTTTCTCCAATTGGTGCAGATTGGATTTGTGGACTGCCGTGCGGGATTCATGGAGTGAATTACCTCCTGCATACCTTCAGACATTAGTAGAGTCNGTGCGGGATTCATGGAGTGAATTACCTCCTGCATACCTTCAGACATTAGTAGAGTCCATGCCACGTCGTCTTGCGGCACTTCTGCTTGCTCGGGGGCCCTACACGATATTAGGCAAGTGTACCAGTTTTTTTTGCTCTTCAGTGTATTTCTAGCATGTTTTCCGTACATGCAAATGTTTACAAAGCTCAGAGTGTTAAATATTCCCCCTTCTCGCAGATCGATGTAATTGTCAATATCGAACAGTTGCTATCTGGTTCAGAACGAAAGGGATATAAATTCCTCGCCTACAGCATTTTTTTCAGTTTTGAAAACATGAGATCGCCTGCGCATCAGCCTATTCAGTGGCAGTGTTTTACAAATATTGCATATGGAGCGCTGGGTGTCTGGATAGCGAGTAAAGTTGATTGCGGCATGCGGGTTAGTAATCCGTTTCTTAGATCCCAAGAACGCTACATTGTCATGGAGATTAAGTTGAAGTAAGGGCAGTAACCGTGATTATTTCCATGACATAATTTTATGACAGCGACAGACAGGTGTTGTAATGATAACATACCTTTGTTCCGTTACCCATTACACAGACACTCAATGTTCCATCTTAAAAATGTTCTCCAATAAATGTAATAAACTAGNCTTTGTTCCGTTACCCATTACACAGACACTCAATGTTCCATCTTAAAAATGTTCTCCAATAAATGTAATAAACTAGTATTTCAGGCCCAACTTCAATTATGTGTACCGCCCTTAGGATTCATTAGAGATCATAGGTGGTATATATATATATATATATGTTTCCTTCTTCTTTCTTCGTTATTAACCCACAGCCAAAGTTTGTCGACCTAATTGAGATACATCTGTTTATCTGGGACGTTGCACAGGCAATAATTGTAGTATTCTGCAATGCACACAGCAGAAGCAGCGTCCAGTGAGGAAGTCCCTCACGTATAGGTGACGTCATTCGTTGTTGAGACTTAATCACGTGGTCCCGTGAAGAGCATACGAGTGCACGAAGACGAAATAGCGTGACGGTTCTTTTGATGTGGGCGTACCCGTTTTCTGATTGGCTGCGCGAGGTTCTGGGAACAGAGCATGTGTCTCATTGGCTACTGCGTGCTGCGATAGGTTCCCTATTGGCTGGGCTGCTGGATGGTAACTAGGTTACTTGTCGGTGATTGGCGAACGGCGTTCCGCCATGTTGCTGGCCAGTGGCGCCGTTTAGCCGGCGTGTGCGGCTGGGGTTCGCGGAATAAGCAGCTGTTTCTTCTCTGTATCGTCATGTACTCTGTGCTAATACACAGCTGCTACCAGTAACACGAGGCATAACACGCGCTTCTCTTAGTCCCGACATATGACAGAACGTTATACTAATACTAGTGCAGTTCTGAACATAAATTTCGTTCGCTGCAACGCCTGAAATTTACATATTTATTAGTAGGGCCAGTGACTTTTCGCGTAAAGATCGGAGCACACAGTAGACTTCAATACTATATACCCACCTCAGCTGTTGTTATACCTCCATTGGCTGCTGGTGCCGTGTCCGTCTTCGACCAAGCCACTCAGGACTAAGTAACCCCGACACTGAA
Organism: Clitarchus hookeri; assembly: GCA_002778355.1. NCBI lineage: Eukaryota > Metazoa > Arthropoda > Insecta > Phasmatodea > Phasmatidae > Clitarchus > Clitarchus hookeri. Next base: position 51,284 of record NQII01006114.1, read on the forward strand.
CCTTCGTGATTCGTGCGCAAACGGTTAACGCGGGCCAGAAATAGTTTTAGCCAATCAAAGAAGCTGGACAGTGCTTTGGGCTGTATCTTGTCTCGAAATATTTTCGCGAAATATCACTGCCCCTATTTATTAGTAACTAAACGTATAAGAAAAACCGAANTATCTTGTCTCGAAATATTTTCGCGAAATATCACTGCCCCTATTTATTAGTAACTAAACGTATAAGAAAAACCGAAACCTAAAGTGAAACACAGTAAAAACTGTCCTCAACTCGGCATTTGTCGATCGTTTTCATACAAGTGCGAACCTGTGTACTAAGTTTCCCTGCGTTTGCGAATTATTTAGAAATAGCATAGTTCAAAAGTTATCATTTATTTATTTTAAATAAAACCTAAAGGCGAAGTAAACCTTGTATCTCCCTACAGTGATGACATTTGGACAGCCATGCTGTATGTATGCGCTGTATGTATGCGCTGTATGTATGCGTTGTGTCAAGCATGAGAAATCAATACAATACAAATGTTTTTCTGTCGTTTCCTTTATATTCTGTGTGTTACCGAATGAATTGTACAAACGACTGCGTCAAATGAGAAAAATTGGAAATCATACATTTCGCCGACTGTGGCTCGAGTCTACGGAAGCAATTTTCGCCTGCATGGAGGTATATCCGNATCTTGTCTCGAAATATTTTCGCGAAATATCACTGCCCCTATTTATTAGTAACTAAACGTATAAGAAAAACCGAAGCCTAAAGTGAAACACAGTAAAAACTGTCCTCAACTCGGCATTTGTCGATCGTTTTCATGCAAGTGCGAACCTGTGTACTAAGTTCCCCTGCGTTTGCGAATTATTTAGAAATAGCATAGTTCAAAAGTTATCATTTATTTATTTTAAATAAAACCTAAAGGCGAAGTAAACCTTGTATCTCCCTACAGTGATGACATTTGGACAGCCATGCTGTATGTATGCGCTGTATGTATGCGCTGTATGTATGCGTTGTGTCAAGCATGAGAAATCAATACAATACAAATGTTTTTCTGTCGTTTCCTTTAAATTCTGCGTGTTACCGAATGAATTGTAAAAACGACTGCGTCAAATGAGAAGAATTGGAAATCATACATTTCGCCGACTGTGGCTCGAGTCTACGGAAGCAATTTTCGCCTGCATGGAGGTATATCCGTGCACGGGGCTTCGAAGCGCAGGAGCGATAAGGGCTACATTGCCACGCAATANGTGCACGGGGCTTCGAAGCGCAGGAGCGATAAGGGCTACATTGCCACGCAATAAAGTGCGCCGTCGCCGCTACGCGCAGGGCTCTGAGCTGGCGTGCAGTGTTCTCGTAGTGCAACGGGTACTTACGGGACTTAGAGCGATGAGCCCCATTTGACTGGTGGAAAGTATAGCAAGATTCAATACAGGCTCCTAATGTAGTTTCGCTAGTGTTCGGGCTGTTTGTTTTAAGATACAGCAGCCTGAACAAGCCGTTTTTAACTATATTAAAGGGCCTCAAAAAATATTTAAGGAATGAGTGATAACCTCATTCCACTATAGTCGGCCAAAATTATGTTCTGATTAATCAATACATTTTATATATTCGTGAAATTACTCTATGGTATCTTTATAAAAATGCAAAATCATTTAAAAATAACCTTAACCTTTTTTATTGTAAAGATGAGAATTTAAAGCTATAACCGATTATAAATCAACTTTGTATACTGGCGGTATCTATGCAAGCATCTCATTAGCTGATACGTGGGGACAGTTGTTTTTTTCGCGAAAATAATTCAAGGCCAGTTCTACTCCAAAACACTTTTGTTCATATGCACCTTCGTGGTTGGATGATTTTAAATGTCACGTGCCTCAAGTGTCTGCCCGCGAATCCTGGACGTTCAGTATCGGAGCACTTTATTACGATTGGCCCAGTCAAATGGTATNCCTCAAGTGTGTGCCCGCGAATCCTGGACGTTCAGTATCGGAGCACTTTATTACGATTGGCCCAGTCAAATGGTAACATGTCTTCTCGCGTAGACGCGCGGCCAATAACCAAAGGAAGTTGTGGTTGTGGACGTAGGATATTGAACTATAGCATGGCCATAAATATTTTCGTGAAAAACACCTGTCCCTGCTAATAGGCAATCTCATTTCTCCGCCATTTTAGAAGATAGCGCCGCACACAGAAGTGACTTTATATGTCCTATCTCGGGAAACAATTCCACCAAATTCATGCTTAAAATTTAAATACGGGCGAACCGTATAACAAATTTGCAAGAAATATTCTTCATGAGATTTCAATAACAAGAACAAATTTCTGAGCGTATTACTTTTATATCATTTTGAGATTTTTACCAAATAAAGATATAAATTTAAAATTGATATAACTCGTTTGATTATTTTTAAAATTCTTTTTCCTCCATTTACTGTTTGAGACCATTATTTCGCATCGCAAAGAAAAATAATGACGATATCTTAAAAATCTAGAAAAAAAATTAACTTGTGGAACGCCCTTGGCCCTTTCATTCCCACATTAATTTATGTCTAGTGTTGCAAATTAGAAGTGTTTTGATGCGTTCTGTACTTAAGCTGAGAAAGAACTGGTTTCGTAATCACAACCAATAAGTTGTAAGCTTCGTGTTCGGTGAGTAATGATGTGAACCAGACATAACGTTGAGCAGAAGCCTGGTTTAGGAATCAGTTATCCACACAGGGAAGATCATTGGGTAACGAGCCTCGCAGAGTACAGCACCGGTCAAATACATGCTTCCAGTGCAACATGTAGACGATTGTCTAGAATGGGCGGCTGCCTAGTGCGGGACCGGCCAAGTGAAAGTAGGTAGTTTTACATGTTAAATATTTTTAGGCATACCTCGGTTTCCTTTTACGATACACCCTGAAAATAGCGGGTAAATTAAGATTTTTATAAACTCAATAAAAACACAAAGTATTATTTGTTAACTCATAGAAATGTTGATATCGGAAAAAAAATATCGACACTATTTATGTTGGTTATTTATAAAATTACGGTTTTACGAAACCATACATATATCGAAAGAAAAGCATCGATTTTCAGTACATCAGAATTGAAGGTTTTATGTATTGAAGGACTGACGAATATAAAATTGCTTGGAATATTTTATATTGAGGACACGAAGCTTTTCAGAAATACTTGACGCCTGTTATTTTTAGTATTTTGCCAAAGTAAATGTGGCAAATTTTAAAATTATTTTTTTGTATTCAAAACAGAGCTAAATACGAGCATTAAAAAAAAAAATTATTTCCGATAAAAACATCTTTGAAATATATCGAACTTGATTTAATATCGTCATTTCGATATATAGAAACTTTTTTTCAATGTCGTTATTTACTTCTATTTGCTCCCTTGTAGCGCGGTTCTTCTCTTCGAAAGTACAGTGTTTTTGTTTGGAAGAACATCGCGAAAGGCGGCCGAGACAGGCCTGCAATAATCTAACATGTAAAACGCTGTCCTTGGCGTTGCCTGGCGCCACGCTGGACAGTGGCCTTAACGTTGCTTCTTTCCCGAAGATACACGAGCCAAGACACGTTATTTTCCAGGGTGCAGAGATGCGACATTT
>NQII01006114.1:55889-68961 GCA_002778355.1 Clitarchus hookeri
AAACAAAATATTTTATACCCATAAATTCAAATATAAAAACTTTCTGTGTGAATAATTACGTTTATAATTAATTTAAGAAGAGTTCTGCGGGCAGCACTGATAGTGATAAGTAAAATTTGTCGTAACCATGTTTGTCCGTAACCTACTGAGGTAGCAAATTCCTCGCCCAGAATGGGTTTTCACCATATTGTCCATCATATATAATTGTAATAACAATGCAAGTGTATAATCGTCATTGATATATAGATGAAACAAGAACTTTGTGGCAAACCCGCTTGGCAGTGGCCCATATTTTACCAAAAAAACTTTATTTGCGGAAACAAATCGCGTGTTGCAACACGAAAGTGTTTTTAGAGCGTATCTTCTCAAACTTGAGGAAAACAAATACTGTGCACGCCAGCGTTGAAAGTTAATATGCGAGCACGTGCGCAGGAGCGATAGAAAAGAGAGAAACGTGCAGAAGGGTTCTTCCCCCGCAGATGACCAGGGTGGGCCCTCAGCGAGCCGAATGGAGAAGTTCACTCTCCGAAGGGCACATCAAGGCCCGTGACCGATGGCATCAGAACCCAAGCCCTTCTCCCCCTGATGTACCATCACCGCCCTTCGTACCCGCGCATTTTCTCACGGCTTGACGAAGCGATTGACCGCTCCATGGCACTACACCCGAGGCGAGCTGGGGGCGGCCGACATGAATAATTCATCCGTTCCTCCCCCGCGGCTTTTGTCAATGACGTCTCTCCACACTCATAACTGCGCTTTCCCGAGCATCCCCTGAAACACTTGTGTTTCCTCAGAGTCGCGAGGGCACTGTTAGTCGTGACGACTCGACCGGAAACGTGTTAACTCTGGGAAGGCGCACTCCACTGGCTTGCAAACTTAATGGCGAATACAGTGGTGAGGTGTACACACAGGCGTTATCACATAATGGGCAACCACACAGAAGCGAAACAGCTTAGCGGTAGCCTTGGCGAGAGCACATAACACTAAAAATACAGAAGCGGAAAAAAATTATCTACGTTATAACATGACGTGGAATATTTTTTTTGCCATAAAACGTACTTTTTCTAAGATAATTGAAAAAAATAGTTAGTAGAAGTATATACACTTAAGAGCCAAAATAACTGGTATAGGCGTGCGTGTGCAAATAACAGAGGCATGAAACCAATCACAGTAACGCGATGCGGTCGGCAGCTAGATCGGTTACTGCTGCTACAATGGCAGGTTATCAAGATTTAAGTGAGTTTGAACGTGGTGTTATAGTCGGCGCACGAGAGATGGGACATAGCATCTCCGAGGTAGCGATAACATTTGGATGTTCGCGTACGACCATTTCACGAGTGTACCCGTGAACATCGGGAATCCGGTAAAACATCACATCTTCAACATCGATGTGGCCGGAAAAAGATCGTGAAAGAACGGGACAAACGACGACTGACGAGAATCATTAAACGTGACAGACGTGCAAACCTTTCTCAAATTGGCGCAGATTGGATTTGTGGACTGCCCTGCAGGGTTCATGGTGTGAATTGCCTCCTGCATACCTTCAGACATTAGTCGAGTCCATGCCACGTCGTCTTGCGGCACTTCTGCGTGCTCGTGGGGGTGGGGGTGGGGGGTACACGATATTAGGCAGGTGTAACAGTTTTTTTTAGCTCTCCAGTGTTGGTCATTCTGGTATACAATGCTTTAATTGTACCGGCCTTATACCTAATACTACTGGATGAGGCCACGTTTAGTCTCATTGTGGCATTGTGGAAATAAACGTAAAAATTAAAAGTTTTATAAATGGCAAAAAAAAAAAAGTAGTGTTATTGATCTAGACACTTCAGGATGACCGCTAGATCAAGAAATATTTACGTTGTAACGTTGCTGGTTTTCAGGGGTTATATTTACTCTTAGTCACAGATATTATAATTATATGTTATTACAGAGTATTTGCTTATGTTGCCAATTTATTTAATATAATTTCCAGATTCAGCTTTATTATCTGAGTTAAACAAAATACAGTATAATCTTTGGTTACTTTAATAATTTATTGACATGGAGATCATATGTAAGTATATTTTATTTGGTTCTAGATGATATTCAGTATTATAATTTTGTTTGTTATTATTCATTTATTCCCTAGAGGGTAGGAAGTATTGAAGGTTTGTTAAACAAATGCACGAAAGAAAATATATTAGTTGTCTCTCATTTTGCCATCGCTGGTTGGTGGAGAGATGTGGTGTAGCTAGCAGACAGCCAATTGGAGGACAGGATACAACATAAGTAAGGAAAAAGTTTTACATCTAACGTTTTTTCATTAACAGAAATCCTACCACCACCGCCATGGAGAATGTACGTGCGTGTGTCCTAAAAAGAAATTGAAATAATAATTAATAAGATGTTTATGTAAATGATTTAATTGCTGCAGAAATGTTTTAAAGTTTAATTGAAGTATTATAAATGTAAAACTGATTGAGATTAATTAATTTTTTTATAAGAAGATGAACGAATGCTATTGGTTATTTTTGCTTAAGAAGAATCGAATAATATTAAGTGAATTTGTTGGAGAAGAAAAACGAGGTAATAAATAGTTGAGAAACTGCAATTTTCTACTTTGATTCCACTGAAATGTTACACTACGAAAACATCAACTGCCGGTGATTTTCTTGGAAAAATTTAGAAATGTCCCAAACTGACTATATGCAAGAAATTAAATTGCAAAAATCGATATTATTGGGGAAATTAACTTATTTTTACCTAACCAAAATTAATCTTACCTAAGCTCACCTATCTTAAAGTAACCTAACTTAATGTAAACTAACTTAATGTAACCTAACATTATGTAATGAATATTTTTCGTATTTAAATTATTTTGCAAGGTTAAAATAAGGTTGGAAGAGATAATAGTAAATATGTTAATAGTTGATACATGCAAAGATGAGAGTATAATATCAATTGATAAATAACCTTCGTTTATTTTCTACCATAATTATGAGGGTTTGAACTTTGAAATTTGCAGCAAACTATTTTCACAGAGTAATTTAAAACACAAAATTTTAATTAATTTTTAATAAATTTGTTTAATACTGATTTAGCACTTATATAAGGCCACTACTTGATAAATAGCACATAATTAAAACATACTAAAGGCATATAAACAATTTTTGGGCAGTTTTAAGCTCTTAACATAGCCCCATGGCTGTAAAACCAGAATACATCAACTGATCAACCTTTCACCGAGATTTCTTATTTCGAACATAAAAGTGCAAACAATCAGCAACAAATAATTTTTTAATAACGAAAAAAAACTTAAAAGTACGATAAAAGTGCAATAAAAATAAAACCAAAAACATTTACAGTTATATTTAAATAAAAACGGACACAAAAGTAAATCAAAGTATGGCAATAAAAATAATTTAAACTTTACATTCAAAGTATACTCCGTGAGAGTTATTTTGGCATTCTAAATATGCTTTTTAGTATACCTGCTTCCTTACGACTGAAGACACTGGATAAATAATTTCGATAACAACATAGCTAGTTTGTTATTTTACGATTGGATGATTAAGTTGTTGACTCGGTTTAAGTTACTTGCAGATGGATAATAAACGTTTTCCGTTAGAGTATCAGAACTCTGATTGGCCCAATGAGATGAGATAGCAGCCTAAGATACAATTAAACTATTTCTCACAATAATCCGTCTTCTCCAGTCACAACTTACTTATAGTCTATTTGGAGCGAACTGAGGGTTTTTTTAAAATACTATCTTAAGACTTCTGCTTTACCCATTTTGTTTGCCTCCACGAAACGTAAAACTAACGCTCAACCTCACACGCCACGATGAATTATTTGTTCATAGTTTATTTCAGTTGTTTAGGGACACTTACTTATATTGAAACTACAACTATAAGTTTGTTCGGGCATCCTGCTCTTTCTTCTACTTGTGCTCTTTTCTTGCTCTTGGCCGGAAGTGTTTTTCTGATTGGCCGCTCGGGTGCCAGGAGCACTGTTCGTTCTGCTCTTGAAGATTCTCGTATTCGTTACTTTTTTAAAGCTCTCGAAACGGATAACAACTTCGAGCAAGGCAATTTCGCATTATAAGTAGGGGCAGTGATATTTCGCGAAAAGATTTCGAGACAAGATACAGTCCACAGCTCTGTAGGGTCATCCAGCTTTTTCGATTGGCTAAGAAATGTCCTGGCCCGTGTTAACCGTTTGCGCACGAATCACGGAGGTTCAGTGTCGGAGTTATTTAGTCCTGAGTGGCTTGGTCAAAGACGGACACGGCACCAGCAGCCAATGGAGGTATAACAACAGCAGAGGTGTGTATATAGTATTGAAGTCTACTGTGTGCTCAGATTTTTACGCGAAAAGTCACTGGCCATAATTATAAGTAATATTTAGTTACAACCTTCCGAGACTTCGGCAACGTTCGGGTTTTCGTTCGCGAAATCAAAGTTTATGTTATCGTATTTCATTATAAATAACTATAATTAATTAATTAAATAATAAAATACCCTCACAACAGTTTGCCTACACTGTTGCTTACATTGCTCACAATTTAAAACAAATAGGTTTTATGGGTGCCATCCAAATATTTTTGTTTTGAAATATATTTTTACGTTTTTTGCATGACGATAATACTTAACGATTCTCATTTATAACAGTTGCAATAAATACCTGCACCATGCGCTCGCCATGTTTTCGTAACAAATATCCCTAACGAAATCCCGAAGAGCTTCGTTATCGCTTCGAATGTGATATCGAACATGGCGACGTCAAGCGAACACTTGAACGCCCTTAGACTATCTCCTTTCGCGAGGAAACGAAAATTCCGAGTAGCAACGAATATTTTTGTCGAAAGAAAACGAAGCGAATAACTTGTAATAAGCCCCCTGCTTCTGAGGAACAGCAGAAGAGCAATGAGAACAAAGCAGGAAAAAAGGAGCGAAGTTTGTTTATTTGTGTAGTTTATCTTGTACCATTCTGTTTGTCAAGGATGTTGAGTCACGTAGTAAGAAGTGTTGGAGGGGATTTGATTGGCAAATAAAATAGCCATGTACCATTCATCCTTGAAGCCAAGTGTTACAAAATTACGTATTACTCCACTCTAAATCAAAAACAGTAAGAATTGAGTTAAATGTGAAAATAGTCAAAATTGAGCGACTGATAATCAGTGCCTGATAACTAATTAATAGGGCCAGTGACTTTTCACGTAAAAATCGGAGCACACAGTAGACTTCAATACTATAAACACACCTTAGCTGTTGTTATACCTCCATTGACTGCTGGCGTCGTGTCCGTCTTTGACCAAGCCACTCAGGGCTAAGTAACTCCGACACTGAATCTTCATGATTCGTGCGCAAACGGTTTAACACGAGCCAGAACATTTTTTAGCCAATCAAAGAAGCTGGACGACCCTGCAGTGCTTTGGGCTGTATCTTGTCTCGAAATCTTTTCGCGAAATATCACTGCCCCTACTAATTAATATTATGGCTGAATTTTTTAATATTTATTTATGATTCCCATTGAATGCCGAGAATTCCACTGCCATAAGTCGCTTGTTCGCAGTTAATTTCCTTGATTTGCCAGTCGGCAGTAGTTTATCAACCAACTTTCAGTGAATGTTATTTCACTTAATGATATCACTGATTCGGGATTGGAATGTGTTGGCGAACAAATTAAAATAATTTTAAAGATTATTTCGAAAGGTCTCNTGGCGAACAAATTAAAATAATTTTAAAGATTATTTCGAAAGGTCTCTAGTACTCTGTCGCAGAATATATGCTATTCACGGTAAAGTGGGCACTTTTTGAAGCCCTCTCATATGAAATAATAGTCAATAAATATATTTCATTGTAGCCTTAGACTTAACTTTCGAGTCTGGTGAAATAAATACTTTGTGATTATAACTCATATGGCAATATTTATTTTAAAAATTCGTTGAAGGATAAAATAATGGCTGATAGGAAAAAAGTAACCGGGGCCTCAAAAAAGTGTTCACTTCACCGCGAACNTCGTTGAAGGATAAAATAATGGCTGATAGGAAAAAAGTAACCGGGGCCTCAAAAAAGTGTTCACTTCACCGCGAACAGCCTATAGATAAGTACTAAGAGACGAAACGTTGCGCCATGCGAGTTCCTTTGATCTAGGCGTACGCATTCTCTAATTGGCTGCGTGGAGCTTTATAGATATTCATTTGTTTATTTATAAATTTATTTTAGTTTATTAATTTTTTATATTTTTTTCCTTTTTGGTTTGGGTGACTTGGAGATATATGAAACTCTTTTTTTTNGTCAAAGACGGACACGGCACCAGCAGCCAATGCAGGTATAACGACAGCTGAGGTGTGTATATAGTATTGAAGTCTACTGTGTGCTCAGATTTTTACCCGAAAAGTCACTGGCCCTAATTATAAGTAATATTTCGTTACAACCTTCCGAGACTTCGGCAACGTTCGGGTTTTCGTTCGCGAAATCAAAGTTTATGTTCTCGTATTTCATTATAAATAACTATAATTAATTAATTAAATAATAAAATACCCTCACAACAGTTTGCCTACACTGTTGCTTACATTGCTCACAATTTAAAACAAATAGGTTTTATGGGTGCCATCCAAATATTTTTGTTTTTAAATATATTTTTACGTTTTTTGGATGAAGATAATACTTAACGATTCTCATTTCTAACAGTTGCAATAACAACCTGCACCATGCGCTCGCCATGTTTTCATAACAAAACTCCCTAACGGAATCCCGAAGAGCTTCGTTATCGCTTCGAATGTGATATCGAACATGGCGACGTCAAGCGAACACTTGAACGCCCTTAGACTATCTCCTTTCGCGAGGAAACGAAAATTCCGAGTAGCAACGAATATTTTTGTCGAAAGAAAACGAAGCGAATAACTTGTAATAAGCCCCCTGCTTCTGAGGAACAGCAGAAGAGCAATGAGAACAAAGCAGGAAAAAAGGAGCGAAGTTTGTTTATTTGTGTAGTTTATCTTGTACCATTCTGTTTGTCAAGGATGTTGAGTCACGTAGTAAGAAGTGTTGGAGGGGATTTGATTGGCAAATAAAATAGCCATGTACCATTCATCCTTGAAGCCAAGTGTTACAAAATTACGTATTACTCCACTCTAAATCAAAAACAGTAAGAATTGAGTTAAATGTGGAAATAGTCAAAATTGAGCGACTGATAATCAGTGCCTGATAACTAATTAATAGGGCCAGTGACTTTTCACGTAAAAATCGGAGCACACAGTAGACTTCAATACTATATACACACCTTAGCTGTTGTTATACCTCCATTGACTGCTGGCGTCGTGTCCGTCTTTGACCAAGCCACTCAGGGCTAAGTAACTCCGACACTGAATCTTCATGATTCGTGCGCAAACGGTTTAACACGGGCCAGAACATTTTTTAGCCGATCAAAGAAGCTGGACGACCCTGCAGTGCTTTGGGCTGTATCTTGTCTCGAAATCTTTTCGCGAAATATCACTGCCCCTACTAATTAATATTATGGCTGAATTTTTTAATATTTATTTATGATTCCCATTGAATGCCGAGAATTCCACTGCCATAAGTCGCTTGTTCGCAGTTAATTTCCTTGATTTGCCAGTCGGCAGTAGTTTATCAACCAACTTTCAGTGAATGTTATTTCACTTAATGATATCACTGATTCGGGATTGGAATGTGTCGGCGAACAAATTAAAATAATTTTAAAGATTATTTCGAAAGGTCTCTAGTACTCTGTCGCAGAATATATGCTATTCACGGTAAAGTGGGCACTTTTTTGAAGCCCTCTCATATGAAATAATAGTCAATAAATATATTTCATTGTAGCCTTAGACTTAACTTTCGAGTCTGGTGAAATAAATACTTTGTGATTATAACTCATATGACAATATTTATTTTAAAAAGTCGTTGAAGGATAAAATAATGGCTGATAGGAAAAAAGTAACCGGGGCCTCAAAAAAGTGTTCACTTCACCGCGAACAGCCTATAGATAAGTACTAAGAGACGAAACGTTGCGCCATGCGAGTTCCTTTGATCTAGGCGTACGCATTCTCTAATTGGCTGCGTGGAGCTTTATAGATATTCATTTGTTTATTTATAAATTTATTTTAGTTTATTAATTTTTTATATTTTTTTCCTTTTTGGTTTGGGTGACTTGGAGATATATGAAACTCTTTTTTTTATTATACATTTATTTTTGTTTTATTGACCTTGAAACGGGCTGTGTGTTTTTTTCTACTGGCTAGATACAGGTTCCTATTTGCTGGGCTGCCAGCTAGCAGATACGTTACCAGGCTCTGATTGGCGAACGGCGTCCCAACATTTACCTGTCCAGTGACGCCATTTTACTGGCGTGTGCTGCTGGAGTTCGCGTAACAAAGGACTGCTCCACCTCTGCGTTCTTAACACGTTCAACACTGTGCCCGTAGGCCATACGGACAACGATTTACTGCCATTTATTCTCTTGTCAAGTGGGGCCGCGGTGAAGTAGTGGTCAGACTGCTTGCCTTCCAACTAGGTGAAACGGTATCGATTCCCAGCGGGGGTCACTCCCGGATTTCCGTAAGCGGGAATCGTGCCGGACGATGCCTCTAGTCGGCGGGTTTTCTAGGGAATCTCCAGTTTCCCCCCGCCCTTGCATTACGGCGCTGCTCCACTCTCACCTCATTCACCCCTCACCGGCTCTCAAGACCTCGTTGTCAAGAGCCAACCACTCTCGCGACTCGGCAGTCGACTGTTGTTATCCGAGCGGGGTCTTGCTGGAGGAAGTCTGACGGCCCGGGTGCACGGTAAAGGCGACCCACATCGCGAGGCGGCTGGAAGACGCGGGGACGCCCCGCTGCGAGTTTTTAATCACCGCGCGGCAGAAGACGCCCGACCCCGCCAGATGCACCCTCCATCCCTCGCAAGACGCCGCCCGTCGCGTCTCTTTCACCCCTCCTCCCGACCAACCCCTAGCATCCCTCGCCGCAAGCCTGTCTACGCACCTCGCTCTCGCGGGGTGCAGACGGGAGGCATGCTGACTTACCCGTCGTCGCCTAGACCTCGACTGCACAACATCCACCGGTCGCTGTCGTAGTGTGGCGCGGGAGAAGTCCAATGGGTCAGAAACCCGCGGCGTGTCCATTCAACATAAACACTCCACGTCTGGAATACTGAGAACCGAGCCAAACCACTGGAAATAAATTAAAATCGAGCGACTGATGATCAGTGCCAGATAACTAATTAACACGAGGGCTGAATTTCACTGAGTTATTTGATATCCCCACTGAATTTCGAGAATTCCACTCCCATAAGTAAGGCCAGTGACTTTACGCGTAAAAATCGGAGCACACAGCAGACTTCAATACTATATACACACCTCAGCTGTTGTTATACCTCCATTGGCTGCTGGTGCCGTGTCCGTCTTTGACCAAGCCACTCAGGACTAAGTAACTCCGACACTGAACCTTCGTGATTCTTGTGCAAACGGTTAACACGGGCCAAAACGTTTCTTAGCCAATCAAAGAAGCTGGACCTCCCTACAGTGCTTTGGACTGTATCTTGTCTCGAAAGATTTTCGCGAAATATTACTGTCCCTAGCCATAAGTCACTTGTTCCCAGTTAATTTGCTTGATTTGGCGGTCAGCAGTAGCTTATAAATTATTTAACTGATTTATATCACTGATTCGGGCTTAGAGTGGAGATAACATTTCCAGTAAACCTCTACCACACTGAGAAAAAAAACGTGTTGAATCAAACAGTTTGTTTGGTGCAACCGTATTAATTATTTGTACTGGGGCAATGAGATGTTTGGTTGTTGTAACAAAATTATTTTTGTTGCCGTTCTTATTTAGCTGTCCCAAACAAAGATTTGTTTTGCTCTACGTGCATTATCCCTATCGGACACTCGGTAATTTATGGTTTCAGTTGTTGCAATTAAGACAAGTTTTTGATGCGTGCTGTACGTCACACTTGTTTCGTTGTCACAACCACTCGTAACCTAGAACAAATAACACGGTTTGCGATTCGACTACTCAAAGAGGAAGCTCATTGGGCATTGAGCCTCATAACGTGCAACGCTAGGNAATAACACGGTTTGCGATTCGACTACTCAAAGAGGAAGCTCATTGGGCATTGAGCCTCATAACGTGCAACGCTAGGCGTGATGTACACAAGTGAGTACACTAGGATGAATGGCTCAACATTTGCGGTTAAGGCCCCCGTCTACCTGGAACTTTTTCCCACGTCTAGGCCGAGAAGCGCGGGAGCGATAAGGGCGACACCGCCACGCGCATCAAGTACGCCGTCGCCGCTAAGCGCAAGGCTCTGAACTGGCGTGCAGTGTTCTCGTCGTGCTGCGTGTACCTATGGGACTTTCAGCGGTGACCATATTATTTTATTAGTGGGAAGTCTTTAGGAAGGTTCAGTGCAGGCGCCTATAGTAGTTTTGTATGTATCTGATGCGTGCATTTTGAGCTACAGCGCCTTGGAAAGGCCGTTTTAAGCGGTTTTGGAGTACTCTGAATTGATGTTTCTAACGTAAGTGATATTTGGAAAGTACTTAACAGCTCTCGTCTGAAGTGTGTGTTCTTTTCGTAGATCTGCACGTTGGACGCACGCTTAATAGTTTCGTTGAAAAACGTGTATTTCGAACACTCTGCAACGCAGTTCAAGGGCCAGGTAGACGGGCGCCTTAACATAAAAAATACTGGAAGCCAGACCGAGACCATAACCTAGGTCAACTACGGCCGAGCGCTGCGCCCTAGGATACTTAGGTGTAGTCAGTATTGATGAAGTAGGAATTTTGTCAAATATATGAATTTCAAATAATCGGCAACATGAGCAAATACATATTAAAAATTTTAGAGCTTCATTTTTTAGTTTCCTATCGAAATGGTTTCGATAGGATGTTTATACTATTATTCAGCATCAATAAACCCACTAACAAAAACTGCTACCATCCTAATTGTCACAAAATACAAACAAACTCTCAAGCTATATTTTCGAACGAAGGTAATAAAATGCGTGAACAAACAAATATTCACAGTTGATTAAAAATTATCGGCAGTCTAATTTTTGTGGCCCAACACACATATTTTGTTTATTCAAACATGTATTTTGTTAGACGATCAATTTTTTTTTTTTTTTTTTTTTTTTTTTTACTTAGCAAAATATTTTTCGGTGGCAACTAAATGCATTTTTGACTCTATACAGACAAATATTTTGCTAGCCTTTCTCTCCGTGCAGGATTATAAGCCATGTCCTCTGCGAACTGAATCTATACTTAAAAAATAATAATAATGGCGTGTGGGGAGTGCACCCAGGGCAAGGCAACACCCTCCGAGTGACAGTCTTTCCAGCTGGGACCCGTAGGTGACCGTCATCCCCGGGCATGACAGAAGTGAGACCCTAGAATGGAGAGGCGCTGGAGTGCAAGGGCGGGGGAAGTAGGAGTACCCCGAGAAAGCCCGCTGGCAAGCGGCATCGTCCAGCACGATTCTCGCATGCGGGAGTCCGGGAGTGAACCCGCCGGGGATCGAACCCAGATCGCAGTGGTGGGAGGCGAGCGCCCTGGCCACTACGCCACCGCTGCCCCTCTATACTTAAAACGCAGTAAAATCTCACTTTCTTGACACTGTGTAACTTTCGAAACAATTACAAGTCAAGTATCGCATCCAACAATTTTCCTGTATATTGTACGAAGGTAGTAACTCCATCTTCTATTACGTCTTTGTGGCGTGTTCAACGTTCGGGCTCACTCACGATCGCTACATTTTTCCTAATGTCGGGTCCAATTCGCAGATGCCGGTTTCTTTGCACGTCTTTCTCACGCAGAAGCGCAACAACGGCTTGTTACGCCACTCTTGATGTTATACGTTGGAACACGTTTGCGTTTCACGAAGACGCCAGCAGAATGGTTGGACGACGTTCTCCGGTCAAATGGGGGAAGTGTTTCACTTTCGCAGTTCGCAGCATTCGATAGGCAGTTAGAAACACGACCCTCTTCCCCTCCTCCCCCGTTAGTACTTCTTGCAGCCAATAAGCTACCNCCGCCGGGGATCGAACCCGGATCGCAGTGGTGGGAGGCGAGCGCCCTGGCCACTGCGCCACCGCTGCCCCTCTATACTTAAAACGCAGTAAAATCTCACTTTCTTGACACTGTGTAACTTTCGAATCAAATACAAGTCAAGTATCGCATCCAACAATTTTCCTGGATATTCTACGAAGGTAGTAACTCCATCTTCTATTACGTCTTTGTGGCGTGTTCAACGTTCGGGCTCACTCACGATCGCTACATTTTTCCTAAGGTCGGGTCCAATTCGCAGATGCCGGTTTCTTTGCACGTCTTTCTCACGCAGAAGCGCAACAACGGCTTGTTACGCCACTCTTGATGTTATACGTTGGAACACGTTTGCGTTTCACGAAGACGCCAGCAGAATGGTTGGACGACGTTCTCCGGTCAAATGGGGGAAGTGTTTCACTTTCGCAGTTCGCAGCATGCGATAGGCAGTTAGAAACACGACCCTCTTCCCCTCCTCCCCCGTTAGTACTTCTTGCAGCCAATAAGCTACCGTGTACCCACACACAAAACGCAATCACTGTTGCATTTACACCTGGTTCACGCGTAGGCGAATACTCCCAGAACCAATCTTCGAAGAACAGCGCTCCCAATAACTAAATCGGTTTTTAATGTGGACAATGTCTGGCTTCTACGACAATATCGACAGTTAATTAGGAAATGTAGTTTCATGTCCTTTCTGTCGGGGTATTTCCCAAACCACTGTAGCGTTTTTATCCCTTTTATTGGAGTCCCGAGTATTTCGTGAGCAGGCTGTACTTAATAATCCTGTATATACTCGAGCCACCGCTTGTTTCTTGGCCGTCGCGGCTATACGAAGTCTATGTATAGTCTTTTCGTAGTCAGGGCCGGACTTAGAGACCCAGGGACCCTAGGCAATTACACAATTTGGTTAACGTTTTTAATTTAGAAAATAGACAAGATGAACAATATAGAGAGTGAATTAAGTCTCTCCATCTTAAGTAATTCTTAACTCTCTTTAGCGGTGAAAAGGAAAACAGTTTGTCCCCTG
>NQII01006114.1:68994-90105 GCA_002778355.1 Clitarchus hookeri
GTTCGTAGTTTTTTAATCAAACCTTGGAAAAATCACCCCATGTAAGACACGTTTCGTTTTTTTTTTCTAAATATGCCATGTATCACAAGTGTTTTATAACTGTGTTAACATAAAAGCACACTACCTTATTTTTGATTAAATTTATCGTTTGCTTATATTTTACATGTAAATAATAATATTTCATTTATAATTATTATGAATAAAACAAAGAGATAATAGACCAACATTTGAAAAAAATCAACCTTTGTGTCACGTGCTGGGTCGTTTCCTACATACATCACGCATCACAGGCGCTTTATGCATGTGTTAACATAAAAGTTCCTTATTTTTTGGTTAAATTGTTCATTTACTTGTATTTCATTTGTAAAGTATTCTAATTCATTTATAATTCATATGAATAAAACAGGGAGAAAAAAGGTATGTTGGCAATGCCTAGTAAGAAATAGTCCTTATGTAAATATTATCACACTGAGTGCGCACGGATGCGGTGCGCTGTCCCTTTGGCGTAATTTTCTCTGGACTTGGTTAAGCTCTGTTTGCACGAGGCGGAGAAATATCACGGAATTAGAAATTCAACATGGCTTCAGAAAAGTTGGAAGTAACCGTGAATGAGCTACAATCGGCGGGTACTCTTTCGTGGGCTCCTAGACCTCGCTGACACCGCCATCGTTGACGTTCTCTCATCTCTCGCCGTTCGTGGTCTGCCACTTCTAAGGGGGCCGATCCACGACACTTCCTGTCCTCGTGAATTTCGCGAACATCTTGGTTACGGCGTCGTGCGATATCGTCCTGCACGGATGGCCCCCTGTTGAACTCTCCTGCGATCTTCCTGCAACTGCCGGACACCACCCGGAGGATGACCTCTGAGCGTTCTTCAGTTGTCGGTTGAATCGTGTCACGTTACCTAAAGCACAGGAACAATCGACATATTATTTGAATGACGGACTTTTTTGACACAAGCAAAACTTCTTGAACATCCGTACGCATGGCGAGTTTTCAATCGTTCTGTATAAAGACGTTACCATTTCACACTCTTGATCTGAATTAGTGAATTAAATCAGTTGAATTATTTTCCTGAATCTTCAGTTAAGGCCACCGTCTACCTGGAACTTTTTCCCACGTCTAGGCCGAGAAGCGCGGGAGCGATAAGGGCGACACTGCCACGCGCATCAAGTACGCCATCGCCGGTAAGAGCAAGGCTCTGAACTGGCGTGCATTGTTCTCGTCGTGCTGCGTGTACCTTTGGGACTTTCAGCGGTGACCATATTATTTTATTAGTGGGAAGTCTTCAGGAAGGGTCAGTGCAGGCCCTTATAGTAGTTTTGTATGTATCTGATGCGTGCGTTTTGAGCTACAGCGCCTTGGAAAGGCCGTTTTAAGCGGTTTTGGAGTACTCTGAATTGATGTTTCTAACGTACGTGATATTTTGAAAGTACTTAACAGCTCTCGTCTGAAGTGTGTGTTCTTTTCGTAGATCAGCAAGTTGGACGCACGCGTAATAGTTTCGTTGAAAAACGTGTATTTCAAACACTCTGCAACGCAGTTCAACCGCCAGGTAGCCTACTGGCGAATCAGTAGAATGGATAGAGCTTGTACTGCCAGGCCAATGCAATTCACGAGGAATCAGAAGAAGTCAGTGTTTCATCAGTGAATACCAGCAACTAAAATTATCAGTAGAATTTTGCTGATTCGAGCGGAGCAGTTTAACTGGATCTCCACTCCAATTCGCTGATTTCGAGCCGTTCTAACTGTTTCTACTTGTAGAGTGCGCGTTGTAGCTGGGAACCACGCTGTGCGCCGCAGTCATCTACACGCCGAAGCTCAAGTCACTCGTACACTGGCTGCTCTAGCAGTCAGAACTCGCTCTGCCACTGCACTCGGCCACCCTAGTGCCAACTGTTTACTTTTCGTTCTGAGTCGTGCAGGGCGTGTCTCATGAACGGCTACCCAATATTTGAAACCAACGTAACGTTCTATCTCTTTTTACCGAATCGTGACGTGAAATGTTAGTGTTACCGATGATGACTCACCGCGAGAAATGTTGGGTGCCTTTTCAGTTCCAACGTGCTGTGTGCATATCACAAATGCCTCTCTCGTCACCATGTGTGAGTGTAAAATTACTTCATTTTCCACTGATTATCACAAATGTCTCTCTCGTATGTGAGTGTAAAATTACTTCATTTTCCAATGATTATCACGAGTGTCTCTCTCGTATGTGAGTGTAAAATTACTTCCTTTTCCACTGATTATCACAAATTTTTCTCTAGTCACCGTGTGTGAGTGTAAAGTTACTTCCTTTTCCACTGATCCAATAACAACTCTAAGATTTAAGGTGACATGGTTTTCTCGTAATGGTTTGGTCCTTATTGTCGCAGTTCTAATCCCCTTAATTTCAGATCGACCTTCGTTATTTGAATCAAATTGTATGTCGTTCCTATTGGACAACCACCGGCGAATTTTAGACGATAAGTGTAAGAATAACGTTATTACGACTATCCGAGTCAAGTACCAAAACGTGTTCTTACGAAGACGCGCGGTCGATAGCCAAAGTAAAGACTGGTATCGACCACGAACGATATAGAAATGTGACCTGCGTGGAACTCAGGTGCCCCTGGCCGGTAGTTGAGGCTGGAGTGTATATGGCAAGGGTCAACCGTCGCAAGTCACTCAACTTGCTGAAAATTTCCCCAGTCTCGTGTGAGCGGAGCAGGAAAGTACGGTGGGGTCGATGTGATCATCTCGCCACAGCGGGCAGGTATGAGGCTTGGCTGTGATGGGCGAAGGAGGGGGGGAGGAGGGTGGGGTTAAGGAGGAGACGTTGAAGTCGGCGTCTCGGCGCTAGAGTGCGCCTGACGTGCTCGTGGGGGCGCCATGCTGGGCGCCACATCACAGCGCGCCGAAGCTCTTCCAGGCAACAAGGCCACAAGGCACCGCCGGAACATACCTGCTCGTTGGATCCGCGCCACTGTTCCAAGAGGTGGAAATGTGGACGGGGAAAAAATTTCTCATTGGTACACTCATATATGTTTTTATTTCTAACGTGTCAGCTTTTGAATTTTACTGTTATAATGTTATGTATCATTATTACCAATTTTAACGTCCATTTAAGTTACATTTCTATCTGATATGGTACTTCGAATTTTTGGTTCAGTGATAACTCTTAATATCTCACATTGCGACTTAACAGGTACTAGATATTTCACTAATCAATCTCAAAATCTTATTATGAATATAAAAAAATAACAAGAAAAGTGAAGAGAGAAGAGATGTGAGGTCTTGAGAGCCGATGAGGGTGAAGCGAGGTGAGTGCGAAGCAGCGCCGGAATGAAAGGGCGGGGGAAACGGGAGATCGCCGAGAAAACCGGCCGACCAGCGCCATCGTCCTGCACGATTACCAAATGCGGAAATCCGGGAGCGACCCCGCCGGGAATCGAGCCCGGTTTGCTTATGTGGGAGGTGAGCAGTCTAACCACTACAACGCCGTGGCCCCAATAACAAGAAACATTTATGAAAAAAAAATAGACATTTTACAAATCTATCACACAATCGGATTTTGAGTACGAAAATTTTTACTTTTCGTGGTTGGGAGTAAACCCAGAAAGCAGAAGTTGAGAAAAATCTAGAAGGCGGGGAAATTCCCCTGATTACTTATATCTCCCCCTCCCTAATTCGAACACTGGTCTGCAGCTACTAAGGGTGAGAGAAATAGCGTGAATTCACCAAAAGGACAATCTACACTTCTGACACATTCACGTTTCAGTTACTTACGAATGGTCGCATTAGCTTGTTATGGATAAGGGTTGTGGTTTATAGCGAAAATGTCGGGCAGCATGTTAGGTTTCCACGTCCTCTGCACATGTCAGCGACATTTCTTTCACCATTGTCTGCAGTACGTGTGAGGAAATATATATATATTGACTGACCCTGCGAGTATGGACACTTACCTGTTAGACTTCGATATCTTATTTGCACAGGAGTCGCGGTGGTGCGGTGGGGTCGCTCCCGGGTTTCCACAGGTGGCAATCGTGCCAGGGTCGGCGCGTTTTCTCGGGGGTCTCCTTGTTTCTCCCGCCCTTGCATCCCGGCGCTGCTCCATTCTCACCTCACTTCACCCTCATCGGCTCTCAAGACCTCGCTGTTAAGAGCCACCCGCATCTATTCTCTCTTCACTCTTCTTGTTATTTTTGTACTCATAATAAGATTTTGTGATTGATTTGTGGAAATGTGCATCGTTGCCTAGAGAGTTTTCGAAACTTGAGGTTTCTTTACATGATTATGGTTGAATGACGCAAATATGAGACGGGGTAGCTGTTTGTAGGTGAATAAGAGCAGCGTAAAACTCCTTGAGACAACCAGACGAGAATAACAGTTTCTCACCACTCACACTGCAACGAGATATATTGCAGAGAAGTGCATAGGGCATTGAAACCTATCAAGCACTCCGGCATTTTTGCGATTAGTTTCGATGTCTAAACATGTGCCATTCTCCGGTTTTATCCAAACTCTTCTAATTTCTTAAGTACTGTGTTTTAGTGGCGTTTGAATTATGAATAACATTGAATACATTTATCAAAGTCTGTTGAGAGATTTCACATGATGGTTTCATTTATAAAGAGTATTTTTAAGCTGTGATAGTGACTTTGAAATTATGTTTACATAATGATTTTCATATAACAAAGTTTTATTTTCCAGTTTAACAGAAAACGAAATGGCGAACGCGTTCAAGCCAACCTACATTTTTCTGAGAAACGGCACACGCACAATGCCTTAGCCGGGAGTCGAATCCAAGCCCCTTGCACAAAATACTCGCATGTATACATCTATGCCATTGTCGATCTGCGTATGTATCAAGTGGTTCGGAACCCAGTATAACATTAAGTCTCATTCGCTGTAGCCTTCCGGTGCACCACTTATGGGGTGAAGACCCCACGACAATTCGACACGTATTGTAATTAAATGCCTTAAATTACTCCCCATAAAATACCATAACAAAGCAATTTATACTGTTACGCTGATAATGCGAAGTTGGAAAAGTAATTTGGGCATGCCGTATTCTGGTAGGAGGTAGCATGATTTATCAATACGGTCTGGAAGAGGAAATGCAAGACGGATTGTCAATAAAGACGCAGGGTCACATGTGAAAAATTCTAAAGAAGATTAATGGAAGGTAAAACAACCTGCTATTGATATAATTGACTAAAAAGGACTATACACAAATGTAGGAGCGCATTTTGTCTAATTAAAGAACTAGCATCACGTCATCAATCAACGAATTAATGACAGAACTTAAGTTATTGGTTCAAATGTCAAAAATGTTTTCTGTATTTTTAGCTTGATGTTAAATTTTGTGGTGTAACAATTAGTAGAGCGATAGGAGTAAAAAATATACAAAATAATTTACAACACTTATTAACGGTACTATAAAAAAATTTTTACTTAAAAAATTATATTTGAAATCTTAAAACTACGTAGATTATATATTTGGCTACAGTTCAAAATATCCATTGAAGTCACCGGTTTATCACACAGAAATTTGATAAAAATTAATTTATTGTTCTAGTCGTAGTTTTATTTTAAGTAATTCAAATCGAAAGTAGCCAAAAATTAAACTCTTAATAGCAGACGAACGAACTGCGGCATTAAAAAAAATCTTGATAGTATTCCTATGACTTTCAAGAGACGCTGAAGCTGAAATCACTCATTGTGTCTGAATGGCTTCTGAAATTTGTATTGCACAAGTTCTAGGGCTAACGGGCTCATAATTGTGCTAAAAGAGATACATTAAACATATTATTTAATTAATTTAACATTTAAATAAAGTATTTTGTAATGTAACATTAAACTTCGGTAAAGTATACTGGAAACATACAAAAAAATTAGTCGCTTGACTACTTTCAAGTCAAAAATGTTCAATACATTATTATAGAACAATTATGGAATCACGGGAATGATTGCTAGAGTGAAAAGAGCGCTGAGGGATCCGAAGTAAATTTGCTTTCGGGCATGTCTGTAGTTGCGTTATACCGGTGTAACATTCATCCTGATTAAGATTTCAAGCCAACAGAAATTAAAATAAGCATTGCTTATTTCACCTCTTAAGGATTGCACTCTGCCTGAGTGCACCAAACGTCAGAAAAGTCTTACTGCGACACTTTAAACAATAAATTAAAGCTTACGTAAGTAGTATACTATCCTAAACATTAACCTAATAAAGACACTATATATAGAGTATATATTATAAGTAATATACACAAGATATGTATTGTCCGGTAGTCGAACCCAGAACCTGGCCGGAAGAAGGCGAAGCCTTGGAAACTAAGGTCACTGAGACAGCTAAATTGAAATACGTCATGTAAAAAATAAAGTCAGGAGGCGTAAACTGCGATGCATTTTGTTGACGGGCTTATTTATGTAGCACATATTTGTCACATGCACTGTAAGAAATTATTCGCAAATTCACCATATCAGTGTATACATATAGTGAGAAAGAGCGTAGCGTTTCTGTGTTCGCTCAGGAAAGAGTCAAATGCGTAGGGTAAATTGTCAAATTTGTATAGTAGCAATGCAACACATTCCTATATTTGCAGCCTGCTGTATGGTGCTATTCCCATACAATGTATAGGCTAAAAACTTCCATTGCCGTTTAGGAAGTTTACCAGAAATTTTTTTTACAGCGTAGGATATTTACTCACACTGGTTTGACGAACCCGTGGTACCTTGGTTGCAAGAAAGACACCCTGGTGAATTATAGCCCATTCTCTATTACTTCCAACTTTTATGAAGGCCCTGCTGAAGTTTTTCAAGATATTCCTCCGCCTCGTGAAAACAAAGCTTAATCAATTCTAGACAACTACACTGAAGGACCCGAGCACCGCGGTCGTGTTCGCTCACTCTAATAATACTTTCCATAAGAACTATTTCTTACTAGGCATTACCAACATGCCTATTTCCCCCCTGTTTTCATTCATATTAATTATAAATTAAATACTACAATTTATATATAAAATGCAATCAAAAGTTGAAATTAAGAAAGAATAATATACTTTTATGTTAAGAGAAGAATAAAAAGCTTGTGATACATGGCATTTTAGTAAACGACCAAGAACTTCACACATGAGGTGATTTTTCAAAAGTTTGATTAGAAAATAGTGAAGATACGGTGAAAAGACTATACTCGTAAAGGACAACTTTACAGTATGTAAAATATTCTTATTATAAATACTGCAAATATTTCTGATTGGAATTTGGTAGCGCTAACGGTTTTAGTCGGCGCCTCTTAGGCTTCTCGGAAACAAAGAAGGCACCGGAAGCTGCGTGCGTAGTGGGCGCGGGCGACGAGGGCAGAAAGGCCACTTGTGCCCTTGTTGCATTTCCGGTTCCGGCGCGGGGGCATAATACCGCCAGCGACATCTCCCGCTGTACCAAGATTATGTTCTTTCTTCTTTTGACGACATTACGCGGAGAAACATGAAAGACTCGACTCGTGAGGACGTCCGCCCGGCCCGCTCCAACTTGGAATAGATTTATTTGTCAATCATCCTTGCGCGGGTATGCCTGGGGATCCTGGCAAAGGGTCCTTTCTTCCTGCTCCTGCCACCTCGCAGCCACCGCATCGTGCTGAGACATCTCGTGCCTCCAGCAGTTCTTTCTGCAGTAACACTCCCTTCAGACCGCCAGCACACAGTATTCCTAGCTGGGATGACAGAGACAGCCTGCATTATCACGTGGTGTGATATACAACACGATTAACTGTAATATCAGCACAATGAGAACTAGAGGCAGTGATATTTCGCGAAAAGATTTCTAGACAAGATACAGTCCAAAGCACTGTAGGGTCGTCCAGCGTCTTTGATTGGCTAAAAAAATGTTCTGGCCCGTGTTAATCGCTTGCGCACGAATCACGAAGGTTCAGTGTCGGAGTTACTTAGTTCTGAGTGGCTTGGCCAAAGACGGACACGGCACCAGCAGCCAATGGAGGTATAACAACAGCTGAGGTGTGTATATAGTGTTGAAGTCTACTGTGTGCTCCGATCTTTACGTGAAAAGTCACTGGCCCTACCAATGTATGATACAATTTTTTACAAGTCACTTGGTTGGGGCGAACCCGAGTTCGTGAGGGATGGAGGTCTTGATAAAAATATTAAAACTAAATTTAATTTCTCAAATTTATTTAAAATGTTATTAAAATACGTACCGTTATTATTTGGAACGTTTAACTGCCTATATATACTGTTAACCGTTAATATTCCTATGAGCGCAATATTTAATTCCAATGTCGATTATAATTAAGTTACTTAATAATGTCTTCATTTAGTCCATTCACGGTTACTTCCAACTTTTCTTTAGTCCTGCTTGAGTTCTACTTTTTTAGGATATTCCTCCGCCTCACGCAAACAAAGCATAGCCGATTCTAGTAAATTACACCAATGGGACAACGCATCGAATTATTGCGTACTCAGTTTAATAATATTTTGTATAATAACTATTTCAGTAGTACAGCAAAGCCAGTTAAAAATAAAAAATGTAAAAACATTTTAAAGAGGGGCTACCCAAAAATGGGTTTTTTAAAAATAATTTGCAGGTGGTTGTGTTTAAAATTGTATTGTCTGTTTATGTCTTAAGTCTTAAATTTTTATAGTCATATATGCTTATAGTTTTCGAACCACGATGCATTTTTGAATTCTGATATTATAATTGCTCGATTATGTTACTTATAGGCATATTTAAATTTTATTAAAATATGATAAAAATAAAACCTATATTTAAAAAAAATGTGGCATTGCATAGAGATAAATGCTTATAACTTTTGAACCACTAAGAGTTTTTTAATTTTGATTTCACTAATGTTGTTCGATCATCTCTTTTATATGCATATTTAAATTTCATTAAAATAATATAATCATATTTTGTGATGAGTTCCATGTTTGTTGTGCAGCAAGTCTTGGAAACATCTACATACCAGCCATGCTTGAATGTCTTCGTCTTGTTTTAATTGTATGGGAAGGTGGCAGTAAACTAGTTTTATTTCCCTCAGAGCAAACAGAAGCAGGAATTCTTTCGGTAGAAAAGTAGTTTCAGGTTTTTACCCAGTCTGGTCAAAGAACCGTGTCTACCGAATGCTAAGACTGCATTCAGAACTTTGCACCCAATCTCTCAGCAGTTCGACATTTCGAACTCGGCCGATTCGAATCGATGAATGCCGCAGTTGGATAACGAAACAAGTTTTGATTTTTTTCTCTCTTCAACACTTGCAGGGACGGACGTCCATAGTATTCGAGGTCAACAATGTTGCAAAATGTTAACTAGAATATCTTCCAACCATTTTGGTTTTCTCACCTCCTTTCACGTAAACTGCGTCTTCTGTATTCACAAATTTTCTGAACAAGTATTTCGCATCTAAATATTCGACTCGTCCGTCCTCCCGGAGTAGTCCATGAAATTTGCGACTTGACCAGAGACAAGTACGTAAAAGCTTTGTCGTTTAGGCCGATTATTGGGTATGACGGTTGTACCACAAAGCTCTCTGTGAGATAGGGAAATTGCGATTTCCTTAAGCACGAAACTGTTCCCATCGTCTCGGAAACCTTGCACGTCACAAAACATGTTCCACACTGACTTTTAACCTCGAATGTATAACACATTTTATTTTCACTTACATGATCTTTTTTTTATTGTTCCATCGAAGCTGTCAAAAGATATTATTTTGCCATGTATCACGAGACAGTGCGCCGATGTGTCTGCAGGACAGTTTTCGGGAAATTCGAATTCCAGACGAGCGTCAACGATTCCCGTCTTTATAGTTTCCATTTAATTGCTAACGTCCAGAGGTACTAGAGGAGCTTCCGTAGAACAATCTGCAGGAGACAGAAGAGTCTCTGCTACTTCGTTCCTTTCATGAAATGATTTCTGGAAAACAGCGTACATTTCGTACATCATACCATACGAGTTGCTTTGGAAATTAACGTTAAGATCTGAATAGGGTAGCATTCAGAATTAATGTGCAATTCTACGTTACTCAATTTACAATGATCCAACAAGTTTCTGTCTTCTTTAAGGTTCCTATCCCTGTTTGTTTGGAATACAAGTGCTACACACCGAGGTTTTCCCAGTTGATTGGATGTTTTAATTTGCCAGACTTGTTTACTCGCCCTTGGCAAGTTTGGATAAGTGTACAGATTCCACAATCTGATAGAAATATCTACAGTATTTATATTTTTTTACCAATTTCAATAGCCCGAGTCGATCTTCATCTGCAACTTTTATGTGTGGCATAATCCATTCCACAGCAGCTAGTTCAATTTGGTGCAGCATTTTCTTCGCTTTGTTCGTTTAAGTTTATAGCTGATTGAATTACTATTCATTTTGGCATAAAACCAAGTATTGGGGGTAGACATCTAATAGATAATATACTAATTAATAATAACTTTTTATAAATGGATTCATTTATTGATATTAATTGATTTATATGGAAGATTTTGTATATATTTATAGATATGGTTATTGTTAATATTATTATTGTATAAAATAAAACGTACATTATTCATATTTCTTCGCATCGTTGTTACTGCGCACGAGCACCAGTTCTTGTTTCCCATTTAAGAGTATCTTATCATAATCTTCAAAGAATCCAACTACCGTAGCGAGAGGTATCGATACCTCGAATGCCCCAGTATTACTTAGCAAAACAGCTTCGCTGTGGATAGGACCACAACCTGCGTTTCGAAGGTATGTGCTCCGGTTGTTTGTGAGCGATACCCAGTTTCCCAGTGTGCTCGTGATCCCAGGGCACTTGTCCGAATCTATTTCAGTCCCGTTGAGTTCGTAGGAGATTCGACAGAAGAAAGATAGCACGCCATTGCTGCAATTTGTTCGTGGTTGTGTCAGCTGCGTCCTTTGCAACTTACCCCTGCACGAGTAGCGCACTTTTATGTAGAAGTGCAAATATGACTTGATGTTCTCAGACGTTGTGTGCATGGAGTTGCGAATGCGATGAAACCTCACGAC
Organism: Clitarchus hookeri; assembly: GCA_002778355.1. Lineage (NCBI taxonomy): Eukaryota > Metazoa > Arthropoda > Insecta > Phasmatodea > Phasmatidae > Clitarchus > Clitarchus hookeri. Next base: position 79,999 of record NQII01006114.1, read on the forward strand.
GAACTATACTCGTGCACACCACGAATGGTATATTATGACTTATTTCCTTCCTTTCTCCAATACTTTCCCTTGGCCAGTGTAAACCAATCAGATAGATTCTTACAATGCCTGCACAAATCAAATCCGAGAACATTGCCTAGAAATAACTTGAGCATTCTCTCCCCTTACCACAACAAGTAAAAAAAAATAAAAAATAAAAATTTCTGACAGTCCAATGAAATTTTTATACACATTGTAAGGAAATGAGTTGTAATTAAGTTTATTGCATGAACATTTATTCAGACAATGTCTCACTCTACTTGGAAGGAACTAAAGGTTCCACGATCGACAAGATTAGCTCACGCATGACCCCATGATGAGAAGCAGGAGCAAGCTAACTCGAATTCACACTCTCCATCTGACAAATTTAACTACCCCCCTTCCCCCTACTGAGAAGTAACGCTTCCCTGCAGTTCCGAAAACGAAACATCATTGAACCTACACCATTCCTCCACAAGCTGCTAAAAATTTTTTTTTAAAGTTGTAATTCGTTTATCTAAATATTGAAACGAAATTTAAGTATGCCAATTACAGAGACGATAAAAAAACTTTTGCGAAATCAAAATTAAAAAATTTATAGTGGTTCAAAAGTTATAGGTATATATAACCATACAACACTAATTTTTTAATAAAAAATGTGTTTTTTTACCTTTGTCTTATTTTAATAAAATTTATATATGCCAATGAGAGATATAATTAAACAACATTTGTGAAATCAGAATTCAAAAATTCATAGTGATCCAAAACTTATAATCATATATAACAATGCAACACAGGTTTTTTTTTAATAAAAAATTAGTGTTGTTTATTTTTATACTATTTCAATAAAATTTAAATATTCATATAAGAGAGGTGATCAAAAAACATTTGTGAAATAAAAATTAAAAAATTCATAGTGGTATATGAATATGCAACACCAAATATTGATAAAATATCGGTTTTAATTTTTTTTATATTTTAATAGAATTTAAATTTGCCTATAAGGAAATTAATTAAACAACATTTTTAAAATCAGAATTCAAAAATTAATTGTGGTTCAAAAGTTATAAGCTTATATGACTATACAAAACTTAAGAATTACGACGTAAGACTTAAGACATAAATAAAAAACGCAATTTTAAACGCACCAAACTGCAAATTCTTACAACAAACTGGGGATTTTTCAAAATTTTGAAAATTTTGAGTTTCCCCCCTTTTGAAAAACTTTACACTTTTTAACTAGAACCGGCCTTACTATACTACTTATTTCTTACTAGGCATTAAAACCACACCTATTTTCTCCCTGTTTTTATTCATGTTAATTATAAATAACATATTATTATGTATATATATAAAATATAAGTAAAAATTCAATTTAACCAAAAAATAAGGTATTTTTATGTTAACACGAGTGTAAAACGCTTGTGGCACATGACGTATTTTGTAAACAACCAAGCACGTAATGCATGGTGTGATTTTTCAAAGGTTTGTTTCGAAAAGTGTGAAGAAACCGCGAATAGACTGCACCAGCTACAATCACTTAATCCTTCACTTGTAGGTGACACATTATAATATCAAAATGTCCATTGCCACACATTACCATCATTTAAAATGTCTGCCTCTCACGCATCTAATCCCACTTCCCCACAGTTCAGTCAGTCATTCGCACTCTCCACTCTCACGTTATTCGCAGACTTGGCTCGCTGGTCACTGCGTATCGCACACGCTGACGGCCACACACGCGACTGCAGACTCTCTACGCACAGGCACGCCGCGGCTTGTATATAGCTAAGGTGGCCCGGCCCATTTGTTTCCTCGCAATTCGCTATCGTGCTGAGGGGCAAGCGGGGTGATTACAAGAAAATTGGCGCAGCGACCACCCAAGAAATTCAGTATTCCAAGAATTGTGTGGCGTTAGTCCTGGTAGCATTATCGCGGCACGTGTCAGTGTTACCCGGCGTCCAGTTCGTAATACTGGGCGCGCTCCTCCGGTTACTGATGGTGTCCTTGGAGCACTGTGCATTGCACACCCAAGGGGAAGGGGCAAAAGAAAGGACGTGGAGCGGCTGCATGTTACAATGTTAAATACATTTATATGTTACATTTAATATATATATTCTACTTATGGTTACTTACATCTTTTCCGAATCACTGCCAAAGTTCTACTTCCAGGATACTCCTCCGCTTCATGCAAACGAAGCTTAACCTAAGTCTTGGAAATTTTACTACAGGGACAATGCACCGTATTCATGCGCATGCAGTTTGCAAAAATTATGCGTAAGAACTATTTCTTGCAAGGCATTACCAACACACCTATTTTCTCTCCAAATTTATTCATGAATTGTAAATGAAATATAGTTTATAGATAAAAAAAATAGAAAATGCCATATAATGAAAAATAAGATACTTCTAGATTTATATATGCATGAAACGCTTCTAATTCATGACATATTTGGTAAACAACCAAGCACGTCATACCTGGTGTGATTTTCAAATTTTTGATTCAAAAAGCGTGAATAAACCACGAATAGAATATGTAACATTTATGAATTATTCTAGACCACTTAAAGTATTTTCATTGAGACTATTCAATAACAAATTTAGCTAACAGATTTTTTGGAATGTTTCCCAAGACCATATTGGTTATGGGACTGATAAAAGTTACTGCGCTTTACTGAGTGACAGTAATTACATTATTTATTCTCAGGAAATTCGGCGGATGAATTTAGGCATTCCATGTTTTACGGTGCGATGTATATATTATGTACCTGTATAGTATCATTAACTGTATACGCAGGGAGAAAGAATCCCGAATCAGTATCGCTTAAAAGGTAGAGATTCCATGGTTCGCCTTCAGTCGCGAGCAAGGCACTGGTAGAGGGGAATTTGCTTGCCTTCTGTCAAACTGTGATTGATGGTGGAAGACGAAACTGGTGGGGAGAAAATAACCCTGTCGAGAATAATGCAAACAGCTAGTGTAAAAGGGGGAGGAAACCTATTGGCATCATCGTTTCTTGTGTAATACGTGCAACTGTTGCTATAGATGTGATTTTCACGTAAACACGTTATCATTAACGTAAAAAATATGGTTAATTGTTGGACAAATCATTATGGGTAGGGCCAGTGACTTTGCGCGTAAAAATCGGAGCACACAGTTGACTTCAATACTATATACACACCTCAGCTGTTGTTATACCTCCATTGGCTGCTGGTGCCGTGTCCGTCTTTGACCAAGCCACTCAGGACTAAGTAACTCCGACACTGAACCTTCGTGATTCGTGCGCAAACGGTTAACTCGGGCCAGAACATTTTTTAGCCAACCAAAGAAGCTGGACAACCCTAAAGTGCTTTGGACTGTATCTTGTCTCGAAATCTTTTCGCGAAATATCACTGCACCTAATTATGAGCTCTGTGGCATGAAATACGTAGCAAAATTCTGTGAGCCTCGATGTATGACTTTGACCGAGAGAAATGCGTTACTTCTCGAACGTTTGTGTTACATGGGGATGCGATAATCACTTGAATTTTTCTCTATGGCAGGAAAACGGAAGATTTGGGGAAAGACGCACATACATGGAAAATTGTGATATATACATTCAAGGTGTAAATAAAAATATGTTTCAAGGCTCGGTGAAAGGTAGATGGATTCCACGTGAGCATATTTTGTTCATAAAACCCGTGTCCAGAAACGCTTTGTTTACATGCTAGGGTGTCTGATCTTCAAAACGCTGGAGTACCGCTTCTGACTCTGGAGTACGGCGGCGTTTTCCCCCGCGGACGTACACGGGGGTGTTTGTTAGCACGTAAGCTGCCTTTTTCAATTAAACGCCTCACCAATCTTGGAAACATGGTGACGCCTTGGTGACGTCTGTTGATAGAGCCGGCAAAGCTTCTCTTGCATTCCTTCGGTCTTCCCCGTAGACGAGAATCATCTCGGTGTTATCCGCCATTGTTCCGTCCCACTTGACGATAGCCGCGCAAATGAACTGTACGGTATGAAACTACTCAACAGAACGAAACACTGCCATGGGCTGCAGGTACGGTAAAGGACTGCTGTGTATCGCGTAACAGTTGATGCACTACCATTCGTACACAACTCTTAACGACTGAATGCGACGACATGTACTGTTCGTCACGGAGTCTACGGATTGTTCTCCTACAGGCATCCCTCTTCCCCTTTCGGAGGCACTAGCGCGTGTCCAAAGTGTTTCTGGACATGGGTTTATGAACAAAACATTATCACATGGTATCCATCTTCCTACCACCAAGCCTTATAACATATATTTATTTATATCCTGTATGCATATATGACGTTGATTGATTGCTAGATTCCAGTAAGTTACATCTAACGGTTCTACTTTAATTTTTTGCTCTCCTCTGTGTGTGAAGGAATCCTCCATTTAAATGCTCCAATGAGAGTTCTGCTATTGCAATAACGAATATTAGTGATTCATCAGCAAGCAGTTGTGGTCAAAAGTGCATCACCCAATCATAAAGGGAGAAAATGTTAAAGAACTTCGGGACATATCTTCGCATGAAATATTTTTGTATTAATTAATAATAAACAGTCAAGTGGCTAGTACAAGAAATATTTTATTCAGCGTCCAAAATTCGGAAGGATAAATATTTACAAAATATTTTGAAGCTGCCACCAATTCCGTTTTCGCTGCTACATATTCACGGACAGGAGGCTGCAACTGTTGAGCCATCATTGAGTCTGCAGCCGTCTTAAATCACTTTTCTTCGCTTCCCCCCCCCCCAAATTGGAAGCTGAGAGTGGTTGACCTCTAGGATATATTGCGTTATGTTGCTTTTATGTTGAAGTCAAGTTTAGTCTGTATGCAAGCCACACTCCCTCTTTCGCCTCGGCAGCATTCCGTAATATGAACACGGGAATGAAATAAGTTAATACCGAAAATGGGGCAACAGAAGATTTGTCTGCTACCGGAACGGACTTCTTAAGGCGAGTTCACGCCGAACCAGACACGTGGTTGCACGTAAAGGCGATCCTACTTACTTACCTGGTTGGGGAAGGGGGGGGGGTGTCTTGTAATTATTAGTCATTAGTGGTACTGTTCATTCATTATTTTCTGTCAGCATCATGGTATATACGTCATTTAGGCAGTATTTTTTCTAGAGGTTGAGCATTTGATCGACGAAGAGTTAGGCTGTTTTTTCGTCTTGTGCGCATAACACCAACATTAACTCGTACATCGCTAGCAGAAATGACAAAATCGATTGTCATAAAGTGACAAAAAGGTTTGTTTAATGTCACTCTCTTACAATGAACACGTGCTTTTATGTAACATATCGGATAACTTAAAATATTTTTTTATTTTCATCAAAACTTGATTAGAAAAAGTGTTCTAATACTACAACGTACGTATTTATATAAACCTGTGTTCCAATATCCAATATCTCCACATTGTTTTAATAGTGATATTGGCAAAAAAAGTAGTCCGATTTTGGGCGTGAGCAGTATGTAATCTATTCACGGTTTCTTCACACTTTTTTTTAAATCAAACCTTTCAAAAATGACCCCATGTATAGTGTGTTTGGTTGGTTCATAAATAAGGCTATGTCACCTATCACAAGCTTTGTATATTGTGTTATCATAAAAGTACCTTGTTTTCTGTTAAATCTTTAACAAATGTTGATATTTTATTTGTAAAGTATAATATCAAAACTATAAACATTGAGAAAATACGTGTGTTGGTAATGCCTAGTAAGTAGGGACAGGCGTTTTTCGCGAAAATATTTATGTTCATGCTAGACTTCAATATCCTATTTCCACAACCACGACATCCTTTGGTTATTGGCCACGTGTCTATGTGAGAAGGCATGTTATTATTCGACTGGGCCAATCGTAATAAAGTACTCCGATACTGCACGTCCAGGATTCGCGGGCAGACACTTGAGGCACGTGACATTTAAAATCATCCAACCACGAAGGTTCACATGAACAAAAGCATTTTGGAGTAGAACTGGCCTTGAATTCTTTTCGCGAAAAACACTCATCCCTACTAGTAAGAAATAGTTATTAGAGGCCTATGCAAAATGGAATTACACTGAGTGCGCACGAATACGGTGCACTGTCACTTTGGTGTAATTTTTTAGACTAAGTTAAGTTTATTGGCATGAGGCGGAGGAATATCCTGGAAGTAGAACTTACATAAGATTCCGGTAACTTCTACGAACGCCCGCACATGCGTCTACTGGAGTTTCCGGTTTGCTGCAACTTACGTATCAACTCCCTGAAATAGCAATTCATTTCAGTTCGAACTATTATTTCTACTTCAATATCGAACTTACTAAAAATATATGCAATCCGGATGAGGCTAGTATTGCAAGGCTAAGAGGATTACACTACTATTGAAAGAAGATGTTTTACCTTCCCGCCTGCCAACAGAAGACAAGGACAGGTGCAGCGAAAGGACACGTTCCTTACATTTGATTTTGCAAAAACAATGCAATATTTGATTAAATTTTTATGTTCGTTGAAAGAAGTAATATTTTTTAAAATTAAAGTTGTTTACAATCAGAATTCGTTTTTAGCTAAGAGAACAACATTTTGAAAATAAATTTATTAACTGTATCGGAAACGTATTGGAGTAGAGTGCATTTAATAGGTGATAATGTGGAATCAGCGCAAACAAACTGTTAATTACCCCCTAACACTGACTACCGCAGGTGTAACAAATGAATCAGCATCCTCACATAAATAATCTAAACTTCTGGAATCAATAAAAGTATGTCCTGTTTCCTTCACTCGCTAATGGCCGTGGGCGTAGAAGCAAAGTTGAGCAAACTATTTCCGCAGACACGATTTTATGGTGTAATTATTGTCGCTGTTTTGGTTCGTGGCAGAATGCGTAGCGATCCGAAGTATACCTGTAAATTTGAATATCAATGCAAGTATAAACTAAACAAATATGGTGCTTTCAGATAAAAATACTTCCCGATTTTAGCGTTTTGACGTATAGAGAACGTTAAATAAGTCATTAGTTGGAACTCAAGTTGAAAATAAGGAGAAAACAGCAAGCAAGTGTAGTATATTCGCAGTATACTCACACGTTTCCAATAAAACCTTCGAAAAATTACCCATGTGTGAAACGTTAGTTGTTTCCTAAATACGATATTTATCACAAGCGTTTTACACTTCGGTTAACATGTTAAATTGTACTTTTAATCATATTATACATATATAAAATATAATATTTCACGTATAACTAATACGAATAAAAACAGAGAGAAAATAGATGCGTTGGCAATGCCGAGTAAGAAATAGTTCTCACGCAAAATAATATTTAACTGAGTGCGCACGAATGTTGCGCGCTGTCCCTTTTGTGTGATTTTCTTGATTTAAATTAAGCTTTGTTCGCACGAGACTGAGGAGTAGCCTGAAAGTAGAACTACAGCCAAGTTCCAGAAAAGTTGCGAGTAACCGTGAACGGACTACAACACAGTTTCTTTTAACAGTGGAAGGGGCCGCGGTGCCGTAGTGGTTAGACTGCTCACCTCCCACCCTTGGCGAACCGGGCTCGATTCCCGGCGGGGTCGCCCTCGGATGATCGCACGTTGGGAATCGTGCCGGACGATGCCGCTGATCGGCGGGGTTTTATCGGGGATCTCCCTGTTCATCCCGCCCTTTCATTCCGTGCTCGCCTCGATTCACCCTCGTCAGCTCTCGAGACGTCGACGTCAAGAGCCGCGCAGATCTCATCACTCGCTTTCAACGGCGAGTCCCGCTTGCCGGGCTTCCACTTGGGTTTGTCGAGCAGTGGCGGCGAGAGATTGTGTTGGTTGTTGCAGGTGGTGCTGGAGGCGGCATCAAGCAGGAGCCGGGGTCCCCGGGGCTTGTGAAGCCCTGCTCACAACTAGCCTACGGCTCGGCGCCGCCATACGGCCCTGTGGTACCGCCCTACGTACCTGGATACTGCACGCCCTGCCCTTCCAGGTATGACCTCCTTGCTCCTCGTCACTTTTACTCGGGTTAGATTTTTCTGACTTACTCTAAAACTAAGTATTATACGTTAGTCCGCGGTAGGAACGGGATTATTGCGACTCAGGGCCAACCCCTTACGCTTACAAGGGAAGGAAGAACATGCAAGGAGACGTGCATCGCGGCAAAGAGGGATTGGGCTTCCCATGGCCGAGTTTGGCCATGAAAAACCTCCCTGATGTACTTATAGTTAAACTACATCTAGAAGAGAAAGGGAAAAACCGGCACAGACACCGTAAAAACCCTTTCGACGGGAAATAATTAAAAATTGTTACATGAATTATGAGAAAATGCTACAGGAGAAAGATAGGTTGGTACCATGCTCTTTATTATTGGGAGAGGAGAAACTAGTAGAGCGGTGGCTGGGACTACTGGGGTTAGGAACAATACAACGATTCTTATAGGAAAATACTCCGCCGCCAGGTGCGCTGGTGTTCCGAACACGTCGCCTTCAAGCTGCCAGTAAATTGGTACATTCCATACATTTGTGTGTAAAAGTTAGTGTTTATCTCGAAATGTGATAAATACTTTACCGAGCCAAAATTTGAAGCATTTACTTTATTCCGTAACTATAAGTCACGCCCTACAATGGTGTTTTACAAGAGGAGATAGTTAAAATTTAACTGGGTTGGCAATGGGCTTTCATATGCAAGCTTAATTCAATGGGAAAACGTTACAAATTTAAGTGTGAAGAAAAATACAGGTGTCATCAAAAGGAACTTTTTTTCCTTGCTCTAGTAAACTGCACAGGAAAACCCTTAAAACTATATATATATATATATATATATATATATATATATTTATATGTATAACCATTTCACTATTATATTTTCCTATTCAGTTATGATATTTAAAAAAGGATATTGTGTAAGCCTACGTTTTACTAAATCCAATTTACGAGATAATATTTAACACTATTTCGTTATATGTCTATTCTAGTGGTATGTACAAAGTTAATTACTTACGTTGGGTCTAACACAACACAACTCGGAAGATTTTACACAACTATATTTATTTAATGAATATTGCAATTATTTCATTGACTTACATACGAAATGGAAAATCCGGTACATATATGCGACACCAGTGCTGCCTGGCGGCGAAAAAATGTACTTGCCAAAATGAAAGCACTGAGCTTCCGAACCTGATTAGAATAAACCTTATCCATGGTTGACACTCATCTGGAACATCTGGAAAACAGGGAGATGTCAGAGAATTTGAAAACTGTCAACGGAATCAGGGACTTTTGAACAGAGTAACCAAACGTCGAGGAATTATGTGACATGCAAGCCATATTTTGCAGTTATATCATCAATCGTACATCGCTATCGGAATTGTATGAAATTGTTTTTATGATTGCGGACGAAATTTTATGCGTTTTTTTTAATTTGCAATGTATACGGAGTAATTTATTCAGGGTTAAATATTTTCATGTAAATTTATGCTATAATTAGGGGCAGTGATATTTCGCGAAAAGATTTCGAGACAAGATACAGTCCAAAGCACTGTAGGGTCGTCCAGCTTCTTTGATTGGCTAACAAATGTTCTGGCTCGCGTTAACCGTTTGCGCACGAATCACGAAGGTTCAGTGTCGGAGTTACGTAGTCCTGAGTGGCTTGGTCAAAGACGGACACGGCACCAGTAGCCGATATAGGTATAACAACAGCTGAGGTGTGTATATAGTATTGAAGTCTACTGTGTGCTCAGATTTTTACGCGAAAAGTCACTGGCCCTAGCTATGATTAGAGACGTGCGAAATTCGCGTTATTATTCGGTAACAAGCTGGACTTCACAGTCCTGTACATACTGGGGCGAGATTCGTGATTTCGTTGGTTACTGGCAGCCATACGTCAGTTACCCGTGAGACCGCCTTGCTGGAGATTGGTTGCTCGAACTCCGAGTCTCTACTATTGGCTGAAAGTGGCCTTGGGACGAACCACACAAGTTTCCCGTCGACGCCAACAACGGCCTAAAAAAACACGCAACAACTTTAAGTTTAGCGTGCCACAAAAAAAAATAACGCGAATTTTGTACGTCTCTAGCTATAATTCAAAGAAAACATAGAAACGTGTTAAGCAAATTGCCAG